>OU015764.1:4974497-4992088 GCA_907173295.1 Fagus sylvatica | reverse complement strand
TCTTTCTCAGATTATGATTGGGAATATTTAATGCATCATCAGTAATAACCATTATAATGGAAATTATCAATATACCAATCGTAACTTCAATTGATAACAAAATTTTGAGATACCGTAGTTTTTTTTAATTCGATAGTTAGAGCATGTGGGATTTGAACCCAGTTTATTTCATAAATAATATTAGTCAACGTTTGTTAAGTTACCAAACTCTTGACGAAATTTGGTGTTTGTGCTTAAGATAGTGCTATTTGCACAAGTCATTTACAAAAAAATGCTATTTTATTTTTTCCAAATTAAATACCCTTTACGTCATAAGGATATTTCTATGTCCGAAATACTATCATCCGAGTTAAACAATATTAGTAAGTACATTACTATAGATCAAAAGTAATAACATACATTAGTTCAATTTTTAATATATAACTATAAGGGTAAAACTTGAGTACAATATATCATGTTCTTCAATTAAATTCAAACATATGATTAAATTGACTACTAAAATACAAACAGGGGATCGAACACACACCCTCATAGAGAAATGGGGCCTTTTGAAAATGAGGATTATCACTGGGCCGAATACTCAAGTGGCTTTTTAAGGAAAATTTAATATAATGCAACTATGTACTTAAATTTAATTAGAAAATCTAATATACTACACTTAAGAAACTGTACATAAACTTTATCCTAATTCTAATATCCACAATCAATTTCTCCAACCATAACTTTTGTAATTTGGCATTCTAGGCCAAAAATACCCTTAGACCATCGTCATCATCCATCTACGCGACAAAAATTCAACTAATGCATTATACAATGTTGTTCATTACTTAAAATAGTGTTAGAATCTCCTTTCAGAATAAATAAATAAATAATAATAAAAGAAAAGAAAAAGAAAATAAAAGTCAGAAACCAGTTTTATATCCTAAATTTGATTCAACACTCAAAATGCATAAAAAACTAAATTTGTCTCAAACACTAAAAAATGCATCGTAAACACATTGTTTATGCACAATTGTACACCACACATTATTTTTTTATTTTTTAAATGTTGTACCTAAGAAGCCAATAAATTGCCTTTTTTTCTTTTGGCTAATCAAGAGAAGGAATTCATTAAACACAAACAACATTCCTTAACCAGGCCTTTTTCACTAAGGGAGGGAGGGATTCAAAATTACAATAGAAAAAATAACTATTGCGAGATGCAAATTTGGCCAAGGCGTGCGCGACCAAATTTGCATCCCTTCTAACCCAATAAAAGATGACAAAAGATAAGCTACTTAGAAGAGTTTTTACATCCTGACAAATTGCATGCAAAGGCCAAGGACAATCTTCAATACTTCCATTACAAGCATCAATGCAAGTCTTTGCATCACCTTCAATAATAGAATGTTGGAGCTTCTTAAATACAACTAGCCAATAAATTGACTTTTTTTTTTGATAAAGCCAATAAATTGACTTTAAGCCTAAACAAACGGACACTAATATAACACATAACAGCTAAATTTGAATGACATTCGAGATAGTTTGAAGTTCATAATGGAAAATCATTATGGGTAGAGTTTACTTTTAAAGTAGGTACCAATTTTAAAGTAGGTACCAATTAAGAATAGATTTTGAGTAAAAGTTAATAGAAGACACCTTACAATATTTTATTTAGGGAGAACCTATGCTAGACTTAAAATATGATCTTATTTTATTAGCAGTAAAAAGTAGTATTACAAATAGCATTAGCTTGGAAAATTAAAATATGATCTTATTAATTAAATTTTAAATAAAAATGAACGGTTAAGAATAAACCTATATTTTATTGATAACCTTTGAAATTTTTATTTAAATATTTTTGTAAGTAAAAAAAAGAAGATAAAAAAGTATATTTATTATTTTATTAGCAGAAAAAACAGTAGATTTACAAATAGCATTAGCTTGGAAAATTCTCTCGAGATGGCATTAGTTAATTAAGGTAAAACAAAAAATATACACCCATAGATTCCTGTGTCCCCCAATCAGAGACGACTGTAATTTTTAGTTGGGATGTGATCTGTCATCTAGGTAAACTGTAATTACTGGACCAACCGTACCCGAGACAAAAACAAAGCAAAACAAAACAAAAACAAAAACAAAAACAAATCCCTTTTATCATTTCTGGATCATCGTCGACATCATATACTAAATTCTCCGACCCTTCATTCTCACCCCAGACCTCAAAAATTTTCACATCCCAAATTATAAAATCCTAAATTCCTTTCGTTCTTTTTCTTATTGATGGGCTGACGATTCAACTCACCGAGTTAGGGTTCCAAATATCGCAATCTAAAAAGAGAAAAGAAAAAAAATGGCTTCAACAAGGTCACCGAACCGTTCCTCCTCAGACATCGTCGATACGACGCCGTTTCTGAACAACTCAAGCGGCTCAAGCGACGAGAATAATTCCAATCCGAGCCGCCGATTCGTGCAGAGGCAGAGCCTCCGCCAAGCCGCGCGGTTCCTCCGCCAAGCCAGCAACCGGCGCGTGATGCGTGAGCCGTCGATGATGGTGAGAGAGACCGCAGCTGAGCAGCTCGAGGAGCGCCAGAGCGACTGGGCCTACTCGAAGCCCGTGGTGATCCTCGACGTGCTTTGGAACCTCGCTTTCGTCGTCGTGGCCGCCACCGTCCTATTCCTTAGTCGCCACGAGACTCCTAGTATGCCCCTCAGGCTATGGATCCTCGGCTACGCACTCCAGTGCCTCCTCCACATGGCCTGCGTCTGCGTCGAATACCGTAGGCGATGTCGCCGCAGGCGCCAGGGCCGTGAAAGCGGTGTGAATTCGAGAGAGGACTCGGGGCAGCAGTACGTGACTTTGGCGGAGCATTTGGACGATGAGGGCACTGGGTAATTAAATTGGGTCTTTGATAAATTTCCAAGCTTTATAGTCAGCTGCATAGTTATTTGACAATAGCTTATAGAGTTCTTTTTTATTGAATTCGGAAGCTATATAGTCAGTTGCATAGTTATTTGATAGTTTGTTCACTTTGTTTATTGGATTATCTGGATGAAATTGGTTTTGCGTATATTCGGAAACCATAATGTAAAATTAAATTTGTAGGTTTGGGATTCGGGGCAGTTTGCTTATTGGATTAGTTGGATGAAAGTGGTTCTGGGTGTAATTGGAAACCATGGTGTGGCATTAATTGCGGTTCTACAAATTGAAATTTTTGTGGGTTTTTGATATTTATGTTTTGGAACATTGTGCTTCTACGTTTACTTTTTTGGATGGAGTCAAGATTTTGTACTTGTATTATATTTCTAATTGTATATGTTAATGCTTGATAGAATGTTGTTGAAAGAAGAATATGTTTTTCCTGGTTGAATGGTAAGAGGAATTGATTTTTGTTTTGTGGCTTTGTTTGTAAATCGATTATACATAACACAATATGTGTTTTGACTTCCTATGATTTTAATTGAAACTTTTCAAAATTTAAAGAGGTGATTTTTACCTTTTTTTTTTACTACTTGTTTGATTTCCTCTTGGATGGGGAGGGTGCTCGTTATGATGCACTTATATCATTTGGGATTGCAAAATATGTTCTCATCTTTTTTTTTTTGTTTTTTGCTTTTATCCTTGCAGTAGTGTTGCAAAGCATCTAGAATCTGCAAATACTATGTTTTCATTTATATGGTGGATCATTGGATTCTACTGGGTATCTGCGGGTGGTCAAGATTTAGCACGTGGCTCACCTCAGCTTTACTGGTATTTTTTTTTGTTCTCTCTCTCTCTGTGAAACTGAAGCATTATTTGTAATTGAATCTTACACTGGGTAATATGATGTGGAATGCAGGCTATGTATAATATTCCTGGGTTTTGATGTTTTCTTTGTCGTTTTCTGTGTTGCACTGGCATGTGTAATTGGTATCGCTGTTTGCTGCTGTCTTCCGTGTATCATAGCACTTTTATATGCTGTGGCGGACCAGGTAGCACTGTTATACTGCTTTCCTTCCTTATGTTTCGTTTTTCATTGCAATGGGTGCTTTATTTCACTAATTTATTTATACTATGTGAATTATGAGCAACAATAGTAGACGAGAAATAATATATTAGTTTAATATTAGGTTAAAATTTGAAACCAGAAGGAGACTCATTTAATGGATTAAACATTTCTGATTAATTATGTATTGCAAATATTAAAAGTATAATTGAATAACAGTGACAGATAATGTCACCGAGCGTGTCACTTTTGGGTCGGAGTGTTTGGGTTCTAAATGGATGTTTTATATGACGGAGTTGGTCCTGCAAATACTTATCTAGCAAAGAATTCAATCTGAATCTATTTATTTTGCTGGGTTGGTGGGGTCCACCTGAAATGTTGCTTATTGCAAGAAAAAAGAAAGAAAGTTGGTTGCCTTGGGAAGGTCTTCAATTGAATAGTTGAGTTTCAGGTGATTAAATAGTTAGGCCCAAAAGGATTTTGATGCCTATTCAGGAAAATAGGTGGGCCTATTCATGAAAATAGGTGGAATTATAGTCGCTATCTACTTTGTTTCATTTATTTTTGGTTTGAGCCTTTAATTATGTTCTGCTACTTGCAGGTTTTGCTGTATGTTGTTAACTTCTTTTTGAGTTTTTGTAGAGACCCTGTTATTTAGTATGTTTTATAGGGGAGAGTTAGAATTATATGTACAGGAAATGTTGCATGGAGCCACATTTATTCTGACCTCTTAAGGAATTTAATTTACATGCACCTCTGGAATCAAGTGGTACGCTAGGGTACATATCGACACATCGTATTGATGATGGTCGAATATGGCTGCATACTTCATGATTTATCATGAGGGAGCATCAACCCCACAGAGCCCTTCTTTCTGGCCAGGGGTCTGTAGTCCATCTTTGCCATATTGAGTGGATTTTTCAGTTTATTGGACAAGAAAAGCATAATTGATTTTTTTTGGCGAGTGTCTTACTGAAGTTAGTGTCATATAGTAATCTTTTCTTATTTGGGGTAAAAGGAGCTTACAGTGGGTTCATTTATTTCAAGAATCATAAATCTGTAAACCCCCGAACCTTAAATTGTCCAAATTTTTATTAGAGTTCATATTTGTTACATTGTTGATGTTCTGTTGGATTCTGTAGACAAGAGTGAACCAGATTTATCTACCCCCTGGAGCAATCCCATTTCATGCTTCTTGATTTATGTAATTTTGCTATCCAATTACCAAAACAAGAGATCCTAACTTTAATGATTAGTTGTAAGATTTTCCAAATTATCCAATAAAGAAAATCTATGACTAAAAACCCTGAAAAATTAATGATGCATTGGCAAGAAAAAAGAAATAAAAGGACAGAACCAAAGGATCTTTGTCTTCTAAAATTTTAGTTCTAGAGCTGTTCATCCTAGTAGAGCATGCACCGACTTTTCATGCTGGAAAGCAACATTTAAATATATCAAGTTCTGCAGAAGGAAGCACTTTGAAGAGCATGGGAAAGGAAGTGGAACATTAATTTGTAAATTGGTGATGCTGTATTTCATTTTTTTTTTTTTGATAAGTAAATTTTTTATTGAAAAGACCACGTACACTAGACATATACTTGGTAAAGAATACAAGAAGACTCAAAAAGAGCAAAAGTCTATCAGATTAAGCAAATTAGAGAAACTAAACAATCCTGTGGCTGACAACCAATCAAATAAATAGCGATAGAACTGTAGCTTCAACTCAACAACTCTTAGTTCACACCCCTCAAAAGTCCTCGCGTTGCGCTGCCTCCATAAACACCACATTAAGCAATGAGGGATGGCCCTCCAAATCACAAGATTCTGTTGGCGCCCCATACTCCCTTGCCAACAATCAAACAACTCTATAACTCTCCTCGGCATCACCCAATGAATCCCAAACAAAGCAAAGATCATTTTCCATAACTCCCTAGCATATGTGCAGTGAAGAAGTAGATGATCAACGGATTCCCCATCAGCCTTACACATGCAGCACCAACTTACCAGGATGATGCCACGGCGACACAAATATTCGCTGTTGAAATCTTCCCCAAAGCAGCTGTCCGAGAGAAGAAAGCAACCCTTGGGGGGACCTTAACCTTCCAGATGCTTTTCCAAGGGAAAAGACCCATTCCAGGAGAACTAATGACTTTGTAGTAAGACTTTACTTGAAATCCTTTAGTCTGGGAGGGCTTCCAACACATTTTATCCTCCTCATATCTTTTAATATTGGTTGAATATAATACCTTTTACTTATCAAAAAATAAAAATAAAAATTATGGGTTGAATATAATAATTCCAGGAAAGAAGAGATGGACCCAATCTCCCAATCCTGAACCATCTGAATAAAATTTTTGATAAGTAAAATAGAGTATTAAATCCATCTGAATAAAATTCACCTCCCAATGAACATCTTCACCCCGAAAAAGAATAGAATCAACCACGGTAGCATCTTTAACACAAGCAAGGCGATACAAACCCGGAAATGCTTCCTTTAGAGGCTCATCAATAATGCTGTCCTTCGTTTCAAAAAAGCATTCCTCCAACTTATTGCATAGCAGATATGCAATCCTTTATTCCACACTTTTACCTGGAAGCCAACTGTACTAGGTTTTGGTTAACTCTGCTATAGACCAAGAAAACTCACAGCCCCAAAATACTAGATAAGGAGGTGAAAAGAATGCTTTAAAGCATTAAAAGAGATTAGGCAGAGGTCGGTGGGTATAGTCTTTTCTCCCACCCTTCAAAGCATGGTTGATTCTTTTGTTTGGTGATAAGTAAGATATTATTCTCCACATTAGGTGCAACTTCATAAGTAAATGTGGGGATTTGATTATATTGAATTAAATAGCAGACTAGGTGTGTGATGGATTTATTGATTAAATGACGAAAAAGTTTATATATTGTATGGCGCTTTCATCTGACTTTTCTACTATCCTTTAGGATTAAAGGGATTGGGTGGACCTTTGAATTAGGAGATTGCTCATGGAGATTGCACTATCCTTTTGATATAAAATTTGTGACCAGACTATGTAATGCCTGCTGCCTGCAGGTATATGTCGTGTTGGAATGACATGGGTATATTAGTTTCCTTCAAGGAGACATGTAGCATTTCTTTATGCATAAAAAATCGTTCTGAACTTAATCTTTTATGATTGAGGTGCAGAAGTGCATGGAGACTTTTCAATGCACAGGCTTGCATTGGGCACTTGGAAAATAATCTTGATTGTAGACCTACAGGCTAGGGGTGGTGATTGATTTTGTTGTACCTTTAGTCAGTGGCTTGTGTTTGAATAGATAGATTCCAAAGGGTATGTTGACATATGCTTATCGTGGTTTATGAATGATACTGTGCACATTGGAATACTCAAGTCAGCTCAACAAAGTGTTAGACCCTACTGATTGGGGTTAGCTGCATAATCGTTTTGCCTTTTGTCCCTGACTAATGTTCTGTTCTATGTTAAATCTTAAGCAATCTTGGGATTAAATGTGTAATATTTATGGACTACTTGACTTATTGATATATATATATATATATATGGATGGACTTTTATCTATCAAAAACAAAAATTATGGACTTTCTCTTGGTTTGATTGACAATTGTTGGATGTATTGCTTTGCATCAGATATAAATAATGTGTTATTATCTGAAAATTCCAACCTGCTTGTATGGGGTGAGGATTCGTTTCTGGCATGATCGATGGTGTGGGGAGGAGCCTTTGAGGTTCACATATCCGGAACTTTTCTCTATTGCTAGGGATAAGGATGCCTCCATAGCTGATCTTATGTCTTTTGAGTCCGGGAAGATGCATTGGAACTTATCTTTTATTTGGAGTGTGCAAGACTGGGAGTTGGAGTCTCTCACCTCCTTTATGGATTGCATTTATGCGTGTCCATTGAAAGGGGAGGGAGAGGATCGTATGTGTTGGGAGAGTCTTAATAATTTCTTCGTTAAGAGGTATTATCGATCCTTAACTCCTAATACTTTAAATTTGTTCCCTTGGAAGATTGTATGAAAGGCTAAGGTCCCTCCCTGTGTCGCTTTTTTCTCTTGGATTGCTTCTTTGGGGAAGGTTCTTACTATTGATAATCTGAGAAAACGCGTCTTTATCCTCCAAAATTGGTGTTGTTTGTGCCAAAGAAATGGGGAGAGTGTGGATCATCTGTTTCTCCACTGCTCTATGGCTACGGATATGTGGTCTATGGTGTTTGGTATGTTTGGGGTTCAGTGGGTTATGCCCAGAACGATAATGGATCTTTTTTCTTGTTGGATGGGGCGGTTCGGGCGTCATGATTTTGTTCTAGTATGGAAGATGATTCCGCATTGTTTGATCTGGTGTTTGTGGCATGAGAGAAATGCTCGCCATTTTGAGGATTCTGAGCACCACTTACATGAGCTGAAATTATTATTTTTTCACACCTTATTTGATTGGGTTTTGGGGTCGGTGTTTCTTCTATTCACTCCATTTTGGAGCTTATAGATCTCTGTAAATTTTGTTTCTTTTGCCTTTTTGGGCCTTCTTAATAATATGCATTACTTATAAAAAAAAAGTGTTATTATCCGAAAATTCGAATAAAAGGCAATGCTTGAAATTTTGATTTCTATTGTTAGCCGCTCATATATGATTTTAAATTTTGCTACAGTGATATAGTTTAATTCATGCTGATGTTCTTCCTTGGCCCCATCCCCTCTTCCCCCCCTTTTTCCTGTTCGCCTTTATCGAAGCAGGAAGGTGCAACAAAAGAAGACATTGAGCAGTTATCAAAATTCAAATTCCGAAGGATTGCCAATAACGAGAAACTTGCTGGAGATGTACAAGGACCTTTTGGAGGAATAATGACTGAATGTGGCACTGATTCACCCATTGAACATGTTCTTTCGGATGAGGATGCGGTATGTACTTTAATATTTCCTTTTTTCTTTTCTTCCTTCCTTTTATTTTCTCCCACCATTATTATCATTGTCGCATAATAAAAGTTTTAACATATTTTTCAGAAAGACTCTTTTTGGGTATAAGTATTTAAGCTTGCTTCGTTGTGAACTTGGCTTTTATCTGTGGTGGATTTAACAAAAGCTTGTATCCTATTAAGAGTGGTTGAATGCTTATGATCATTTGTAGGAGTGTTGCATCTGCCTTTGTGCTTATGATGATGGGGTCGAGCTTAGAGAACTTCCTTGTGGTCACCATTTTCACTGCACCTGCGTGGATAAGTGGCTCTTTATCAATGCTACCTGTCCTCTCTGCAAGTACAACATATTGAAGAGTAGCAGCCATGGTCAAGAGGAAGCATAGAAGACTTCCCAAAATATTGTGCATGGCATGCCAGCGGGCACTGTATACTGCTAGCTCCAATGTTATTTTTACGCACAGCATGTCAGTAGACCAAATACAAGCAGCCACTGTGGATGTTTATTTTTAATGTTGGTCTTAGTTGTAGTAAATAGTTATTTTCTCAATTGCTGTAATAGTGAAGCCGGCAATGGGGCTGTTGTGTTTGTCTTTGCCCAGAGCCGAGAAGCCTTAATTATCTCAAAAGCTGTAGTTTGCCCCCCTTCTTCTTTTTTCCTTCATCACTTTTTTGTTACTTGTCCTGGGTCTATAGTATAATTTTCACTTTCTGTTGTGAATGGCTGTTTTATACACCTAGTTACATAATGTTGAGGTGAACTAACCTCTTTGAACTCGCTCTTGTAAGATTCTGTCATTATTGATTGTATAAAATAAGAGAAAAATTTCACTTGGAATGAAGCATGGATCATGATGTTGTTGGTATAGAAGACACATGTTAGGCTGGCCATCAGCTTGGATGTGGGTATTCAATCCCATTGTCACTTTAAAGCAGGAGATGCTTTAACGTGTCAGTTGCATTACAGCTGTCTTTCAGAAAAGGTATTTGAAACCAAACCTTAAAGATCAGTGCCAGTAGGCCCAATACTCAATCACATCACATGACTATGTTTGTTATAGATTGCTAATTTGTTTTTTGAGAAAGGCTTGAGACCGACGAGATCTTGACATGTGTCTATTTTTTATTCTAGTTTATTTCACTATGTACAACTTTTCAAAATCTCAACCTAGTGTCACTAGGTTTAATCCAACTTTTGCTTGTTATAGCTTGCTAATTTTTTTTTTATTATAGTTTATTTCACTATGTACAACTTTTAAAAATGTTATAGTGTATAGGTTTAATTATACTTTTGCTTAGTTTAATAAACTATTGAAAGATTATCAAAAATAAAAAATATTGCAAATAAGTTCTTCCAAATTAGCACTAACTACTGAGTAGCATATAATAGTAGAAATGAATCATGAAGGAAAAAAAAAAGAAGATAAAAATTTGATTATGGAAGAACATCGAATGCGATGGGCTGAGCTATGTGTAGGCCTGTACTTCTATAGGATCAGGCCTGAGCTTGCAATACTAGGCTTTGGGCCCGCACCATAATTTTATTCTCTTCTGGAAAAATTCATTATTTTGAACTTCTGTGTCGAACCCATGTAGCAAAAGGATTCTAACCCTTTATATACTAATATCACAGATGCACTAGTGGTATGTCCGTTAATATAAAGATTAATTAAAATTTACATGTCGAGTCAATAAAATGTCACAAATATCATCGAAATTGAACAATTTAATATTTAATAAAAATAAAAGAAAAATAAGTTATGCGAGGGAAGTCTGTCGTGTATGACTTTTTTTTTTATTATTTTTTTTAATTTAAAAAAAAATTATATAGATTATAAAATAATTTAAAATAAATAATGATTTTTTGTAAATTTCTTAAACTTTTTAGTATAGTTAAAATAGTAATTTAGTATAGCTTTGTGAAGGCTATTTTGCTAGTTACGATAAAAAAGTTAAGTGCGAAAAAATGAAAGGCAACATAATTGTTCACATAGCATAAGGAGGAAAAACTGAAAAATAAAAAATTGAGAATGCATGCACTTTGGCACAAGTGCACAACCACAACATATAAAACACAACTTTTATCAAATAGTATGCGATATCATTTTTCTAGATTTTTTTTTTTTTTACATTTATCTGCACTGTATAATCCTAGTCGCCTGGTCCTAAAATTTTAGTTTTCTTATTTCCTAACTACAGTCACTCTAGTTGGAAGATCTTTGCTTGTCATCAAGAAGTTATCATATGTTTATGCCTTATTTTTCCGTCACATGGGCCTTCCTACATAGTGTTTGTGAAGTTGTTAATTATATATTTATATTGCCTAGAAGTTTCTTCATGATTTAAATTAAATTTTATTTTATAAAAATATAAATGTGTATATGATAATGTCAACTCCAAATGGGTAACCAAGTAGTAGGACAAACCATTATATACATTTAAAGAAGTATAAGTTGTGAGTTCGACACTTTATGATAACGGATCCCTTTAGGATAACTCTCAGAACCATTGAATCCGATAATTATCCAGTATTACACGTGCCTATAAGATTAATGGAACAAAACTTTAGAAACCTATTTAAAATAGGTGATCCACTATTAAATAATTTAACCAAAACTTATTGCTACAAACCACAAAATTATTATTTGGTACCCCGCATAGTGTGTGCCGCACTGACCATCTTTTGTTTTGGGGACACACGCTTGACATGGGCCAACAAAATTGACAAAAGAAAAAGATAAAGAAAAGAAAAATATGAAATGTCAATTTTACCCTCTCATTTCTGCCTTTCGCGCTCCTCGAAATAGAGTCGTATACTACACCTTTTGGTTTTACTCCTTGTCGCACTTTCAGCTCTCAGAGCCAAGAAACGAAACCAGCGTCCTCTTTTCCCATTTCTTCTTCCTCTCTTTCTTTCGCTCGCTCTAAACAGTAAATATAGATGGAGGAGCAGCCTTCTCTGCTATTACAGCGTTATCGTCGAGACCGTCGCAACCTCTTGGAGTTCCTCTTCTCCTCCGGTTTGATCAAAGAGCTCCGAACCCCAGCGGGCCCCATCACCGCTCTTTCCGACCTCGATTTTGATAACCTCAGCGCCGATTACGTCCTCCACTCCATCAAATCCGGTCAGTTTTTCAATTCATCTTACTCTCCGTTTGGTTCCCGAGAAAATAAAAAACAAAACCTCTGTTTTCTTAACAGCGACTTATTCAATAATCAGTACTGATTGTGTAGTTCTTTAGGACTCAAGTACACAATGAATTCCACTTCTCTGAGCTTCATACAATCATCTTCTGTAGCGTTTGTTTATTTTATTTTTTCTCGGCAACCAAACAGAGTTTGGAACTGTGAAAAGAAGAAGAGCTGTTTGGTTCAGCTTCAGAATTCCTTTGTTAATTATTATTTTTTATTTCTCGGTGATCAAACGGAGTGTATGTTAATTTTTCGGTGCGAATTTTGATTCTCAATGTTTAAATTGTTATTGTATTGTTATTAGATGGAGTGGTTGATATTTCTGAAGCAACTAAGAAGTACTTCGATGAATCTTCTTATCCAGTAATGGTAAGGAAATATTACTACTCTGTATCTTCGATTGCGGTTGTGTTAGTCAAATACTTATACGATTATATATTGTTTTTAAATTTATTTAGTTCTTATTTAGTAGCCGAGTAATTAGATATTTGAATTTGACATAATTTTTCAATTTCCGTTGCATTATAGTTAGAGACTCTTTAATTTTATTTAGGTTTTCGATATGTGTAAAAGGCAAATGCAAAACTGTACTCGAAATATTTTGTTGCAAGAAAGGGAGTGTAGTTTGAAGCAGTGCAAAATTTAGATTTACAATGAATTTCTATATTTTGAGCTTAGGCTGATGCTATTTCATTTCTATAGTTTAATTTTTTTTGTTATTGTTTATCTCTTTGTCTATCTCACTTATTTGCGTTCTTCTTTTGGTAGATTCATTCTCGATTAGGGAATTCGTATTTTCTGCTTTCTGATCCAGATTTGTCTGGATCACCTCCCAGGCGAGCGCCGCCTCCAACTGATGTGAAACGAACTGCTGATCATGCATCATGTTCATCTAGAGAGCCGGATCCTTTGATTGTTGAGAACATTGGAGCATCTATGGATAACTTTAGTCCTAAATACAAAGCGACAACGGGCACATCTTTGTCAGCTTTAGAGGATGTAAATATTCCTCCATTAGGATTACCTTGCCTGAACACAGGTATTAATTGCTATACTTTTAATTTATGGGTCTCAGAATTATGTGATGTTATACACGGTTCCACAAATTATGTAGTCATCTCCTTTGAAAAGAATATTTGTTTCTCGTTTTATTTTTTGTGTTTTCTAAATGTATGTATATATATCCTGAAGCGTGTTTTCATCTTTTGAGTACACTGATACATACGTTCAGGATTCTTGAAGGATTATCTGATGATGACTTACGGGAATCAGCCTATGAAATCTTGCTTGCATCTTTGGTATTTTCTGGGTAATTTCTCTCTCTCTCTCTCTCTCTCAATGATTGATATGCATTCTCTCTATTTCTTTCTCAATTTATCTCTCTTGCTCTCCATATAACTAGGGTTGAAGTACATACAGTTGAGGATAGAAGGAAAGAGAAGAGTTCTAAGCTTTTGTCAGGTTTGAAAAGTAGAAGGGAGAAAATCCATCAACAGTCTCAGTTTCGTGGAAGACATTCAGCGATTGTTGACACCATTCGCATTCAGATGCAGGCAAGCTATAAAATGTCCTTTTCCTAATGAAAGTTATCTGTAATTCTTATGTGCTTGAAATATATAAAGTGAACTTTCAGAAAACATATGGAAAGATTTCGAAATGGATGCTTCTGTGCAAAAGTCGATTGATTTTTAAGTCTGAAATACATTTGTTTGCATTACATGTATTACTGACTGTATACATTAATGGATGATTATAGAATGATATATGGCTCTTCAGTTGCGTGTATGCAATCCATCATGGTAAATACCAAATAATTGGTATTTTTTTATTTTTTGTTGATAAGTACCAAATAATTGGTATTCCTTTGAGCAATTTGAACAAGCCACTCTTGCGCTTAAAGACATGTTTGTATGTACTCTTAATGCCTGGTTGACAGTTTTTGATCCATCTCCCGGTATAATCTGATCTTTCCTTTCCTTTATCAGTTTTATTCCATGCATTATATTTTTGGTCTCAAGCTAAATTTTACCAAGTTGTGAAATAATTAGATAGAATTTTTGTTATATCATTAAACATGATCACGTTCTGTTTTTGTCATTTTGTTTTTACTATATCCTTTTGGATGTAATTAATTCACTTAATCCTCTCACTTTAAGAATGTGATGCATAGCTTTTGATTTCAATTATTAGCTTTATACATAGCTTTTTCAATACTCGGTCTCTGTGCAGTGCTGCAATCAATAAATTAGCAAAGTGAAAAGTATTATGTTTCTCACTTCAATTTGTGTACTTTAAATTGTCTCAATGACATTGCCTGGTTTCCTTCATGAGGAGAACTAGGGTTTGAATCCCCCCTCCTTCCTACTTGTTGTAGTAATTGAATTATTAAATATATTTGCTTACTTTAATTATTTAGCCATTACTTCAACCGAAGTGGTAATTTATTTCTTTTTTGATAGATTTCCGAAGCAATGGATGCATGCATAAGGCAGAGATTGACACCACTGGCTGCCTGGAGAATGTGGGAATCAATTGATATTCCTAAAATCTCGTTGGGTCTTTTGAATAGCATATTCAAGTCTGATTTTCTTAATGAAAAGTCTTATATGCAGTGGAAGAGTAGGCAGGTAATGCTTAACTTTGCTTAATGTTTTATTATAAATCCTTTGCATAATAGAACAAATTAAACTATCTATATACACTATTGTTTAGCAAAAGAACCCAAGTTTCCCACATGTTTGAGAATCAACTAGAATTCTCACCCTTGCTTTAGTTTGTCATGATGCATAGAGCAGGATTCATAAAGACACAGACAGCCCCAGTAGTCTGATTCTGTGTTTGGATTGTGAATTTGAAATTCAAACAACTTTGTTAGTGATGGTGGCCACGGTGTGGTTTGGGCCACGTGACATGTTGTTTTGAGTCTGGCCTAACTCAGCCTTATCCGTAGTCTTGTCAACAGAGGTATGTAATATGTATTGCATTGCCTGTACATGAAAAAAGGTGGGTTAGTGTGTGCTTGGTATACAATGTTTCCCTAACTAATACATAACTCGCTTCATAGGTATAATGGCAAGCTTGGCCTAGAGCATGAAGTTGAGCCATCCCCATACCTATAAAGAGAATTTGTGAAAAATCTTAGTTAAATTAAGCGTCACTGTCTGGGCTGGTAGTGCTTTGATATCTACCATTTAGTCCTGATAAATAATATAGTGGTTAATTATTTAAGCCAAAATAAATAGTAAGAATCTTAACTAAGTGAGAATTGGTGTTCATGTGGTTCTCCAGGTGTCTTTATGCTAGACTGTTATTTATACAGAAAGAAATGGTCAGTTTAAGCTTTGACTCACCATATTGCTTTGCAACCATGTTATAGGCAAGTATCTTAGAAGAGCTTCTTTATTTCTCTGCTAATATTGAAGCGTCTGAACGTGCAACCATTAAAAGTTCTCTTGCAAAGATCAGAAATTCTAAGGTATAATGTTATGAGTTTGGTATAATTATTGTAATGACCTGCTTTGATATTTTTTTTGAATCTCTTGTACAATCTAATAATGGATCATTGGTCTGTTTGATATTGTAGGAATGGGATATTACAATGTCCCCTTCTGAACGGGCTGAGGTTCTGTCGGCCATTACACAAGTAGATTTCAAGTTGTCCTCTCTGTCTGGAAAATTTAGTATCCAGGGTGAAACCTATTATTGGACTGCTGGTTATCACTTGAACATTGGACTTTATGAGAAATTACTTTTTGGTGTGTTTGATGTACTTGATGAAGGCCAGCTCATAGAGGTATATGTTTTCTTATCTCAATTTCCTTTAAGCGGTTTTGTCACGTAGTTTAACTTTTAATGATGTTCAGTTTACTACTTGTGCTTAGGAATCTGATGAACTGCTGATGCTTAACAAATTGACCTGGTGTATTTTAGGCATCACACAGAAAATGCATAATGCATTATATGGGTGGGTCCTTTTCCAGCAGGTATACATTATCTCAACAGCCCTTAATGCTCATGAACATATTTTGTTGATGTAACCACATGACAGGATTCTTTAATCATCATTTTGTGATAGTAATCATTTAATTTTATAGTGGGTGTAGACAAGATAAAGTACATACACTGGTTGTTTTTGATGCATTTGTAACATATGAAAAGAACAGCCAAATGTTTCCCTGGAGAAAGTTGTAAATGCCATTGGTTATCTTTAAGCAAATTTCCTCATTCGAATCCTATATTTTGTTGTATTTCCATCTATCCATCTTAACATTCTCATTTCAATTACACTTATTTTATGAACATATTGCTTCTTAACAGCCCAAAATTCAGTACTATAGAGCATAGCTAGTCTTATATTTAGTCCTACTTAGCTGAAAGTCGTTAGACTTTAAAGCATCTCTCCAAATTTCTAACTTGATATTAACTCCACCTCTGGTTTCATCCATTAGAACAATATCATCTACAAAAAGCATACACCAATGGACTTCATCTTGAATCGATCGAAGTGAACTCATACATCACTAGTGCAAAGAGATATGGACTTCACGCTGATCCTTGATGCAAACCTATAGTGATAGGAAACTCACTTGTGATGTCTCCACTTGTTCTCACACTAGTTATGGCTTTGTCATACATATTCTTATTCAACTTATCATACTTTTTTTTATTTTTTTTTATTTTTTATAAGTATTCAACTTAATATACTTTAGAGGATCATAACACCCTAATTTATTTAAAAAGTCAATACCCCACTTTCACTGAAGTTTAAAATAAAAAGGGTGGTTTTGAAACTTGTATCTATCTATTTAAAAGTTAACGCATTAAATGATTTTCCCTTAAAAAGTTGGATTTTCTAAATAGGACCAACAAAATGGGATGGAGAGAGTATTATATTACAAGTTCATGTTTTAATCAAATAATTAATGCTTATGCTGTATGTCCATTCAGATCCCATTGGACATTTTTGGTTCTGATTTGCATAGTATTTGTTGGGGATTAATGATAGGGCCAGGCTTGGGGTCCATGTCATGTAGACTTGGTTTGTAAGGTTGTAGGTCAACCATTTTTTTAGCTGACAGGCCTTCTAGGAATTTAAGCTCGCCTGAGAGATCAGAGGGGCACTTTCTATATTAATTCAAGAATGATCAACTTTCATTGCATACATATGGTAAGAAGTTGTAGAATTCTAGATTTCATATTCAACCACACATTGTAATCCTTCAATGGTAGAGTTCATTTTCATCCTCACTGTAATCCTTCAATGATTGAGTTCATTTTCAACCTCACTGTAATCCTTGTGGTAGATTTCATGTAAACCACACATTGTAATAATTCAAAGGTCCTCAATTGAAGTTGATTACTGCTTTTCATGCGTATACACATGAAGTCTTGCCAAGCTCATTACATAACAATTGCTTTAACATAGAATACTGTTGAACCATGATATACAACAAGTTTTAGACATGTTGATTTCAATGGATTCAAGATTGCTGAATATTTTAATGGAAAAATCAAGGGAAAATTGCA
>OU015764.1:4844071-4974397 GCA_907173295.1 Fagus sylvatica | reverse complement strand
GGTTGTGCAGAGGAGGGTTCTTCATGGGGGTCACAGGAGTTGGAGGATGGGTCAGAGGTGTCTGGGATGGAGTCGGAGTCGGCAATCCTTGATATTGGTAAGGGGGAGTCGTCCTATTTGGCAGTGGTGAACAGTGGTGAGTCCTCAGAGCACTTGATGATCGAGTCACAGGTTGTGGATGTGGAAGATCCTGGAGCCATTGTAGTCATTGATGGGGGAGAAGTGGTTGGGAGTGAGGAGTTGGTGCCTCTTATGGTAGAGCCTCTGGCGGTGGCTGGCCCTCAGGATATGGAGCACGCCAGTGGTGAGGTTGATAAGGGGTCTGGAAGAACACCTTCAGAGAGGGTTCTAAGGAGGTTGAGAGGGGTGGGGAAAGTCTTGGGAGCAAGCTTTGAGGGATATGAACAAAGAGTTATGGATTTATTAATGGACATTGAAGCTAGACACCAGCAGAAGAAAGATGAGCTTCTCAGTACTCGAAGGTCTTCAGGGAGGAAGTACTGCAGGGAGCTTAAAGGTCTAGTCAGCTCTATTAATTATGAGGCAAAAGCCAGCAGGGAGGCAAAAGGGAAAGACAAGGTACAAGGGGGGGATAGTATGGTTTATCAATGAGTGTGCAGATTCTCACTTGGAATGTTAGGGGGTTGAATGATCCGGGTAAAAGACTTCGTATTAAACATATGCTAAAAATCTGGAAGCCAGACATCATTTGTTTTCAAGAGACAAAACTGGAATTGATAACTAAGGCGATTGTTAGAAGTCTCTGGAGATGCCATCATGTGGACTGGATGTTCCTAGGGTCCAATGGAGCATCGGGGGGGATCCTCTTGATGTGGGACAAAAGGTTAGTAGAAAAAATTGAGGATGCTGTTGGGTCTTTTTCAGTCTCTTGCAAATTCAAAAATGTGGCAGACCAGAATGTTTGGATGTATAGTGGAGTTTATGGGCCTAATGTAGACAGAGAGAGGGGTCTCTTGTGGGATGAGCTTGCTGGGATTCGCAGCTGGTGGGGAGTACCTTGGGTGGTAGGAGGTGACTTTAATGTGGTTCGTTTTCCGTCGGAAAGGTTTGGTTCAGTGGGTTTTTCCCCTGCAATGCATGATTTTTCTGATTTTATTTTTGCTAATGGCTTGATTGATATTCCGTTGTCTGGGGGTAATTTTACCTGGTCCAATAACAGGGAAGTGGCTTCTATGTCGAGAATTGATCGGTTCCTATACACAGCTGATTGGGAAGAGGGTTTTATTACCATCTCTCAAAAGAGACTGGTGAGATTGACCTCTGATCATTTCCCTGTCATGTTAGAGTGTGGAAGTGTTCCAAGGGGCAGACGGCCGTTTCGGTTTGAGAACATGTGGTTAAAAGCGGATGGCTTTCTGGAGCGGGTTCGTGATTGGTGGGGTTCCTATCAGTTCACTGGAACTCCGAGTTTTGTTTTTGCACACAAGTTGAAAGCTCTGAAGGGGGACTTGAGGAAATGGAATGTGGATGAATTTGGGCATGTCACTATGAAAAAGAATATGATGATGGCTGAGTTGAGGGAGCTGGATGTGGTGGAGGAAAGTCGGCCTTTATCGGTGGAGGAAAAGTGTAAGAAAGAGACAACTAGTGTAGAGCTGGACAAACTTATTCTGATGGAAGAAATTTGTTGGAGACAAAAGTCTCGAGCTTTATGGCTTCACGAAGGAGACAAGAATTCTAAATTCTTTCACAGGTTAGCAAACTCGCATCGAAATGCCAACTCCATTGCTAAGTTGAATATCGATGGCATTCTTTCTTCTGATCAAGATGAGATTAGGAATCATATCGCTTCTTTTTATGAGCATTTATACATGGAGACGGGGTATAGTCGACCTCTGCTGGATGGGATGCAGTTTTCTGCTATTTCTGGCGAGGATGCTGAGTGGTTAGAGCGTCCTTTTGATGAAGAAGAGATTGCTGGTGTGGTGCATGGCTTTAATGGGGACAAGGCCCCGGGTCCAGATGGTTTTTCCTTAGCTTTTTTCCAGAAGTGCTGGAGTGTTGTGCGGGGTGAGGTGTTGGCTGTGTGTCAGGAGTTCCATGAGCATTGTTATTTTGAGAGGAGTCTCAATGCAACCTTTGTCTCGCTTATTCCTAAGAAACATGGGGCGGATGAGATTAAAGATTTTCGACCTATCAGCCTGGTTGGAGGTATATATAAGATTATTGCTAAGATGTTGGCGGTTAGGCTTAGTGTTGTGTTGGGAAAGATCATCTCTCCCTCTCAGAATGCTTTTGTGAAGGGTAGGCAAATTCTAGACTCTGTGTTTATTGCTAATGAGTGCTTAGATAGCAGATTGAAAGCTGAAGAGCCAGGTGTGATTTGTAAGCTAGATTTGGAGAAGGCTTATGATCGCGTCAACTGGGAGTTCTTGTTGTATTTACTTCAGAGATGTGGCTTTTCAGCGAAGTGGAGGAGGTGGATTTCTTTCTGTATCTCTTCGGTCCGGTTTTCCATATTGATTAATGGCAGCCCGTGTGGATTCTTTCAGAGTTCTCGGGGTATTCGTCAAGGGGATCCTTTGTCTCCTCTTTTATTTGTAATAATCATGGAAGCCTTGAGTAGAATGATTGATAAGGCTAGTGGAGTTGGTCTCTTAACTGGTTTTTCTGTGGGTGGGGAGATTTCTGATCCATTGAGGATATCTCATCTTTTGTTTGCTGATGACACCCTCATTTTTTGTGAAGCGTCTCCAGACAACCTTATCTATTTGCGGGCTATTCTTACTTGGTTTGAAGCTGTTTCTGGGCTCCGTGTAAACTTGGGAAAATCAGAATTGGCTCAAGTGGGTGAGGTGCCTCATCTGGAGGTTCTAGCGGAGATTTTGGGGTGTAAAACTTCAGTCTTCCCTATGAAGTATTTGGGGCTTCCGTTGGGGGCGCATTTCAAAGTGCAATCCATTTGGGACCCGATTGTGGAAAAGCTGGATCGCCGTTTAGCAGGGTGGAAGCGGATGTATCTCTCGAAAGGTGGTCGCCTTACCTTAATAAAGAGCACTCTCTCAAATTTACCAACATATTATTTGTCTCTTTTTCCTATTCCTGCTGCTGTGGCTAAGAGAATTGAGACAATTCAGAGGAATTTCCTTTGGGGAGATTCTGAAGAGGTGACTAAATTTCACTTGGTAAATTGGGATCTTATTTGTACTCCTTTCTCGAATGGTGGTCTGAATATTCGTAGTTTGAGGCGTTTCAATGAAGCACTATTAGGGAAGTGGTTATGGAGGTTTGGGGTGGAAAGGGAGGCTTTGTGGAGGCAGGTGGTGATGGTGAAATATGGAGCTTTGGAGGGAGGGTGGGCTTCCAAAATGCCCACTGGGACTTATGGGGTTGGCTTGTGGAAATTTATTCGGTCTGGGTGGAATAAATTTTCCCGTATGCTGCAGTATGAGGTGGGGGATGGTACTCGTATTCGATTTTGGGATGATGTGTGGTGCATTGACAGCCCTCTGAAGAGTGCCTATCCGGAGTTGTATCGTATAGCTAGAGCCAAAGATGCTTTTGTGGCAGATAATTTTCAGTGTAGAGGCAATTCCATTCATTGGGAGGTGACTTTTTCTAGGTTGGCTCAGGATTGGGAGTTGGAATCTTTCTCTTCTTTCCTAGAGCTACTGTATTCTTTCACTGGCATAGGTAGTGGGGAGGATAAGGTGTGTTGGAAACCTTCTCAATCTAAATACTTCCAAGTAAAGTCCTACTATAAGTCTCTTACAACTTATGGAAAAGACTGTTTTCCCTTGGAAGAGCATCTGGAAGGCAAAGGTTCCTCCTCGGGTTGCTTTCTTTTCTTGGACAGCTGCCTTGGGGAGAATCTTAACAGCAGAGAATTTAAGGAGAAGGAGGGTTATTATAATCAGTTGGTGCTGTATGTGCAAAGTGGATGGGGAATCTGTTGATCATTTGCTCCTCCATTGTGCTTATGCCAAGGAATTATGGGATTTGGTCTTTGCGATGTTTGGGATTGCTTGGGTGATGCCTGCAACAGTTAGAGATTTGTTTGATTGCTGGCTGGGGAAGATGGGCAAACATCCGATTCATGTGATATGGAGAGCTGTCCCCCATTGTTTGATGTGGTGTTTGTGGAGGGAACGAAATTTGCGTACCTTTGAGGGCTGTGAGAAGCATGTGGCTGATCTGAAGCTGCTGTTCCTACGTACATTATTTGAGTGGATGGGGTCCACAAGATTATTTGATTCCTCTTCTTTTCTAGAATTTATAGATTCTTGTTGTTTTTGACATTGTATTCTTTCGCCTAGTACACGTCTAGTGTACTTGGTTTTTTCTCAATAAAATTATTACTTATCAAAAAAAAAAAAAAAGAAGAAAAGCATAATTGATTTTTTTTGGCGAGTGTCTTACTGAAGTTAGTGTCATATAGTAATCTTTTCTTATTTGGGGTAAAAGGAGCTTACAGTGGGTTCATTTATTTCAAGAATCATAAATCTGTAAACCCCCGAACCTTAAATTGTCCAAATTTTTATTAGAGTTTATATTTGTTACATTGTTGATGTTCTGTTGGATTCTGTAGACAAGAGTGAACCAGATTTATCTACCCCCTGGAGCAATCCCATTTCATGCTTCTTGATTTATGTAATTTTGCTATCCAATTACCAAAACAGGAGATCCTAACTTTAATGATTAGTTGTAAGATTTTCCAAATTATCCAATAAAGAAAATCTATGACTAAAAACCCTGAAAAATTAATGATGCATTGGCAAGAAAAAAGAAATAAAAGGACAGAACCAAAGGATCTTTGTCTTCTAAAATTTTAGTTCTAGAGCTGTTCATCCTAGTAGAGCATGCACCGACTTTTCATGCTGGAAAGCAACATTTAAATATATCAAGTTCTGCAGAAGGAAGCACTTTGAAGAGCATGGGAAAGGAAGTGGAACATTAATTTGTAAATTGGTGATGCTGTATTTCATTTTTTTTTTTTTGATAAGTAAATTTTTTATTGAAAAGACCACGTACACTAGACATATACTTGGTAAAGAATACAAGAAGACTCAAAAAGAGCAAAAGTCTATCAGATTAAGCAAATTAGAGAAACTAAACAATCCTGTGGCTGACAACCAATCAAATAAATAGCGATAGAACTGTAGCTTCAACTCAACAACTCTTAGTTCACACCCCTCAAAAGTCCTCGCGTTGCGCTGCCTCCATAAACACCACATTAAGCAATGAGGGATGGCCCTCCAAATCACAAGATTCTGTTGGCGCCCCATACTCCCTTGCCAACAATCAAACAACTCTATAACTCTCCTCGGCATCACCCAATGAATCCCAAACAAAGCAAAGATCATTTTCCATAACTCCCTAGCATATGTGCAGTGAAGAAGTAGATGATCAACGGATTCCCCATCAGCCTTACACATGCAGCACCAACTTACCAGGATGATGCCACGGCGACACAAATATTCGCTGTTGAAATCTTCCCCAAAGCAGCTGTCCGAGAGAAGAAAGCAACCCTTGGGGGGACCTTAACCTTCCAGATGCTTTTCCAAGGGAAAAGACCCATTCCAGGAGAACTAATGACTTTGTAGTAAGACTTTACTTGAAATCCTTTAGTCTGGGAGGGCTTCCAACACATTTTATCCTCCTCATATCTTTTAATATTGGTTGAATATAATACCTTTTACTTATCAAAAAATAAAAATAAAAATTATGGGTTGAATATAATAATTCCAGGAAAGAAGAGATGGACCCAATCTCCCAATCCTGAACCATCTGAATAAAATTTTTGATAAGTAAAATAGAGTATTAAATCCATCTGAATAAAATTCACCTCCCAATGAACATCTTCACCCCGAAAAAGAATAGAATCAACCACGGTAGCATCTTTAACACAAGCAAGGCGATACAAACCCGGAAATGCTTCCTTTAGAGGCTCATCAATAATGCTGTCCTTCGTTTCAAAAAAGCATTCCTCCAACTTATTGCATAGCAGATATGCAATCCTTTATTCCACACTTTTACCTGGAAGCCAACTGTACTAGGTTTTGGTTAACTCTGCTATAGACCAAGAAAACTCACAGCCCCAAAATACTAGATAAGGAGGTGAAAAGAATGCTTTAAAGCATTAAAAGAGATTAGGCAGGAGGTCGGTGGGTATAGTCTTTTCTCCCACCCTTCAAAGCATGGTTGATTCTTTTGTTTGGTGATAAGTAAGATATTATTCTCCACATTAGGTGCAACTTCATAAGTAAATGTGGGGATTTGATTATATTGAATTAAATAGCAGACTAGGTGTGTGATGGATTTATTGATTAAATGACGAAAAAGTTTATATATTGTATGGCGCTTTCATCTGACTTTTCTACTATCCTTTAGGATTAAAGGGATTGGGTGGACCTTTGAATTAGGAGATTGCTCATGGAGATTGCACTATCCTTTTGATATAAAATTTGTGACCAGACTATGTAATGCCTGCTGCCTGCAGGTATATGTCGTGTTGGAATGACATGGGTATATTAGTTTCCTTCAAGGAGACATGTAGCATTTCTTTATGCATAAAAAATCGTTCTGAACTTAATCTTTTATGATTGAGGTGCAGAAGTGCATGGAGACTTTTCAATGCACAGGCTTGCATTGGGCACTTGGAAAATAATCTTGATTGTAGACCTACAGGCTAGGGGTGGTGATTGATTTTGTTGTACCTTTAGTCAGTGGCTTGTGTTTGAATAGATAGATTCCAAAGGGTATGTTGACATATGCTTATCGTGGTTTATGAATGATACTGTGCACATTGGAATACTCAAGTCAGCTCAACAAAGTGTTAGACCCTACTGATTGGGGTTAGCTGCATAATCGTTTTGCCTTTTGTCCCTGACTAATGTTCTGTTCTATGTTAAATCTTAAGCAATCTTGGGATTAAATGTGTAATATTTATGGACTACTTGACTTATTGATATATATATATATATATATGGATGGACTTTTATCTATCAAAAACAAAAATTATGGACTTTCTCTTGGTTTGATTGACAATTGTTGGATGTATTGCTTTGCATCAGATATAAATAATGTGTTATTATCTGAAAATTCCAACCTGCTTGTATGGGGTGAGGATTCGTTTCTGGCATGATCGATGGTGTGGGGAGGAGCCTTTGAGGTTCACATATCCGGAACTTTTCTCTATTGCTAGGGATAAGGATGCCTCCATAGCTGATCTTATGTCTTTTGAGTCCGGGAAGATGCATTGGAACTTATCTTTTATTTGGAGTGTGCAAGACTGGGAGTTGGAGTCTCTCACCTCCTTTATGGATTGCATTTATGCGTGTCCATTGAAAGGGGAGGGAGAGGATCGTATGTGTTGGGAGAGTCTTAATAATTTCTTCGTTAAGAGGTATTATCGATCCTTAACTCCTAATACTTTAAATTTGTTCCCTTGGAAGATTGTATGAAAGGCTAAGGTCCCTCCCTGTGTCGCTTTTTTCTCTTGGATTGCTTCTTTTGGGAAGGTTCTTACTATTGATAATCTGAGAAAACGCTGCTTTATCCTCCAAAATTGGTGTTGTTTGTGCCAAAGAAATGGGGAGAGTGTGGATCATCTGTTTCTCCACTGCTCTATGGCTACGGATATGTGGTCTATGGTGTTTGGTATGTTTGGGGTTCAGTGGGTTATGGCCAGAACGATAATGGATCTTTTTTCTTGTTGGATGGGGCGGTTCGGGCGTCATGATTTTGTTCTAGTATGGAAGATGATTCCGCATTGTTTGATCTGGTGTTTGTGGCATGAGAGAAATGCTCGCCATTTTGAGGATTCTGAGCGCCACTTACATGAGCTGAAATTATTATTTTTTCACACCTTATTTGATTGGGTTTTGGGGTCGGTGTTTCTTCTATTCACTCCATTTTGGAGCTTATAGATCTCTGTAAATTTTGTTTTTTTTGCCTTTTTGGGCCTTCTTAATAATATGCATTACTTATAAAAAAAAAAAGTGTTATTATCCGAAAATTCGAATAAAAGGCAATGCTTGAAATTTTGATTTCTATTGTTAGCCGCTCATATATGATTTTAAATTTTGCTACAGTGATATAGTTTAATTCATGCTGATGTTCTTCCTTGGCCCCATCCCCTCTTCCCCCCCTTTTTCCTGTTCGCCTTTATCGAAGCAGGAAGGTGCAACAAAAGAAGACATTGAGCAGTTATCAAAATTCAAATTCCGAAGGATTGCCAATAACGAGAAACTTGCTGGAGATGTACAAGGACCTTTTGGAGGAATAATGACTGAATGTGGCACTGATTCACCCATTGAACATGTTCTTTCGGATGAGGATGCGGTATGTACTTTAATATTTCCTTTTTTCTTTTCTTCCTTCCTTTTATTTTCTCCCACCATTATTATCATTGTCGCATAATAAAAGTTTTAACATATTTTTCAGAAAGACTCTTTTTGGGTATAAGTATTTAAGCTTGCTTCGTTGTGAACTTGGCTTTTATCTGTGGTGGATTTAACAAAAGCTTGTATCCTATTAAGAGTGGTTGAATGCTTATGATCATTTGTAGGAGTGTTGCATCTGCCTTTGTGCTTATGATGATGGGGTCGAGCTTAGAGAACTTCCTTGTGGTCACCATTTTCACTGCACCTGCGTGGATAAGTGGCTCTTTATCAATGCTACCTGTCCTCTCTGCAAGTACAACATATTGAAGAGTAGCAGCCATGGTCAAGAGGAAGCATAGAAGACTTCCCAAAATATTGTGCATGGCATGCCAGCGGGCACTGTATACTGCTAGCTCCAATGTTATTTTTACGCACAGCATGTCAGTAGACCAAATACAAGCAGCCACTGTGGATGTTTATTTTTAATGTCGGTCTTAGTTGTAGTAAATAGTTATTTTCTCAATTGCTGTAATAGTGAAGCCGGCAATGGGGCTGTTGTGTTTGTCTTTGCCCAGAGCCGAGAAGCCTTAATTATCTCAAAAGCTTAGTTTGCCCCCCTTCTTCTTTTTTCCTTCATCACTTTTTTGTTACTTGTCCTGGGTCTATAGTATAATTTTCACTTTCTGTTGTGAATGGCTGTTTTATACACCTAGTTACATAATGTTGAGGTGAACTAACCTCTTTGAACTCGCTCTTGTAAGATTCTGTCATTATTGATTGTATAAAATAAGAGAAAAATTTCACTTGGAATGAAGCATGGATCATGATGTTGTTGGTATAGAAGACACATGTTAGGCTGGCCATCAGCTTGGATGTGGGTATTCAATCCCATTGTCACTTTAAAGCAGGAGATGCTTTAACGTGTCAGTTGCATTACAGCTGTCTTTCAGAAAAGGTATTTGAAACCAAACCTTAAAGATCAGTGCCAGTAGGCCCAATACTCAATCACATCACATGACTATGTTTGTTATAGATTGCTAATTTGTTTTTTGAGAAAGGCTTGAGACCGACGAGATCTTGACATGTGTCTAATTTTATCTAATTTTTGTACACGTGTCAAAATCTCAACCTGTGCACTGGATCCAAGCTGCTTCCATTTTTTTTATTATAGTTTATTTCACTATGTACAACTTTTAAAAATGTTATAGTGTATAAGTTTAATTATACTTTTGCTTAGTTTAATAAACTATTGAAAGATTATCAAAAATAAAAAATATTGCAAATAAGTTCTTCCAAATTAGCACTAACTACTGAGTAGCATATAATAGTAGAAATGAATCATGAAGGAAAAAAAAAAGAAGATAAAAATTTGATTATGGAAGAACATCGAATGCGATGGGCTGAGCTATGTGTAGGCCTGTACTTCTATAGGATCAGGCCTGAGCTTGCAATACTAGGCTTTGGGCCCGCACCATAATTTTATTCTCTTCTGGAAAAATTCATTATTTTGAACTTCTGTGTCGAACCCATGTAGCAAAAGGATTCTAACCCTTTATATACTAATATCACAGATGCACTAGTGGTATGTCCGTTAATATAAAGATTAATTAAAATTTACATGTCGAGTCAATAAAATGTCACAAATATCATCGAAATTGAACAATTTAATATTTAATAAAAATAAAAGAAAAATAAGTTATGCGAGGGAAGTCTGTCGTGTATGACTTTTTTTTTTTTTATTATTTTTTTTTTATTTAAAAAAAAATATATAGTATATGAATAAAATAATTTAAAATAAATAATGATTTTTTGTAAATTTCAAACTTTTTAGTATAGTTAAAATAGTAATTTAGTATAGCTTTGTGAAGGCTATTTTGCTAGTTACGATAAAAAAGTTAAGTGCGAAAAAATGAAAGGCAACATAATTGTTCACATAGCATAAGGAGGAAAAACTGAAAAATAAAAAATTGAGAATGCATGCACTTTGGCACAAGTGCACAACCACAACATATAAAACACAACTTTTATCAAATAGTATGCGATATCATTTTTCTAGATTTTTTTTTTTTTTACATTTATCTGCACTGTATAATCCTAGTCGCCTGGTCCTAAAATTTTAGTTTTCTTATTTCCTAACTACAGTCACTCTAGTTGGAAGATCTTTGCTTGTCATCAAGAAGTTATCATATGTTTATGCCTTATTTTTCCGTCACATGGGCCTTCCTACATAGTGTTTGTGAAGTTGTTAATTATATATTTATATTGCCTAGAAGTTTCTTCATGATTTAAATTAAATTTTATTTTATAAAAATATAAATGTGTATATGATAATGTCAACTCCAAATGGGTAACCAAGTAGTAGGACAAACCATTATATACATTTAAAGAAGTATAAGTTGTGAGTTCGACACTTTATGATAACGGATCCCTTTAGGATAACTCTCAGAACCATTGAATCCGATAATTATCCAGTATTACACGTGCCTATAAGATTAATGGAACAAAACTTTAGAAACCTATTTAAAATAGGTGATCCACTATTAAATAATTTAACCAAAACTTATTGCTACAAACCACAAAATTATTATTTGGTACCCCGCATAGTGTGTGCCGCACTGACCATCTTTTGTTTTGGGGACACACGCTTGACATGGGCCAACAAAATTGACAAAAGAAAAAGATAAAGAAAAGAAAAATATGAAATGTCAATTTTACCCTCTCATTTCTGCCTTTCGCGCTCCTCGAAATAGAGTCGTATACTACACCTTTTGGTTTTACTCCTTGTCGCACTTTCAGCTCTCAGAGCCAAGAAACGAAACCAGCGTCCTCTTTTCCCATTTCTTCTTCCTCTCTTTCTCTCGCTCGCTCTAAACAGTAAATATAGATGGAGGAGCAGCCTTCTCTGCTATTACAGCGTTATCGTCGAGACCGTCGCAACCTCTTGGAGTTCCTCTTCTCCTCCGGTTTGATCAAAGAGCTCCGAACCCCAGCGGGCCCCATCACCGCTCTTTCCGACCTCGATTTTGATAACCTCAGCGCCGATTACGTCCTCCACTCCATCAAATCCGGTCAGTTTTTCAATTCCTCTTACTCTCCGTTTGGTTCCCGAGAAAATAAAAAACAAAACCTCTGTTTTCTTAACAGCGACTTATTCAATAATCAGTACTGATTGTGTAGTTCTTTAGGACTCAAGTACACAATGAATTCCACTTCTCTGAGCTTCATACAATCATCTTCTGTAGCGTTTGTTTATTTTATTTTTTCTCGGCAACCAAACAGAGTTTGGAACTGTGAAAAGAAGAAGAGCTGTTTGGTTCAGCTTCAGAATTCCTTTGTTAATTATTATTTTTTATTTCTCGGTGATCAAACGGAGTGTATGTTAATTTTTCGGTGCGAATTTTGATTCTCAATGTTTAAATTGTTATTGTATTGTTATTAGATGGAGTGGTTGATATTTCTGAAGCAACTAAGAAGTACTTCGATGAATCTTCTTATCCAGTAATGGTAAGGAAATATTACTACTCTGGTATCTTCGATTGCGGTTGTGTTAGTCAAATACTTATACGATTATATATTGTTTTTAAATTTATTTAGTTCTTATTTAGTAGCCGAGTAATTAGATATTTTGAATTTGACATAATTTTTCAATTTCCGTTGCATTATAGTTAGAGACTCTTTAATTTTATTTAGGTTTTCGATATGTGTAAAAGGCAAATGCAAAACTGTACTCGAAATATTTTGTTGCAAGAAAGGGAGTGTAGTTTGAAGCAGTGCAAAATTTAGATTTACAATGAATTTCTATATTTTGAGCTTAGGCTGATGCTATTTCATTTCTATAGTTTAATTTTTTTTGTTATTGTTTATCTCTTTGTCTATCTCACTTATTTGCGTTCTTCTTTTGGTAGATTCATTCTCGATTAGGGAATTCGTATTTTCTGCTTTCTGATCCAGATTTGTCTGGATCACCTCCCAGGCGAGCGCCGCCTCCAACTGATGTGAAACGAACTGCTGATCATGCATCATGTTCATCTAGAGAGCCGGATCCTTTGATTGTTGAGAACATTGGAGCATCTATGGATAACTTTAGTCCTAAATACAAAGCGACAACGGGCACATCTTTGTCAGCTTTAGAGGATGTAAATATTCCTCCATTAGGATTACCTTGCCTGAACACAGGTATTAATTGCTATACTTTTAATTTATGGGTCTTAGAATTATGTGATGTTATACATGGTTCCACAAATTATGTAGTCATCTCCTTTGAAAAGAATATTTGTTTCTCGTTTTATTTTTGGTGTTTTCTAAATGTATGTATATATATCCTGAAGCGTGTTTTCATCTTTTGAGTACACTGATACATACGTTCAGGATTCTTGAAGGATTATCTGATGATGACTTACGGGAATCAGCCTATGAAATCTTGCTTGCATCTTTGGTATTTTCTGGGTAATTTCTCTCTCTCTCTCTCTCTGATTGATATGCTCTCTCTATTTCTTTCTCATTTATCTCTCTTGCTCTCCATTAACTAGGGTTGATATACAGTTGAGGATAGAAGGAAAGAGAAGAGTTCAAGCTTTTGTCAGGTTTGAAAAGTAGTCTCTATTTCTTTCTCAATTTATCTCTCTTGCTCTCCATATAACTAGGGTTGAAGTACATACAGTTGAGGATAGAAGGAAAGAGAAGAGTTCTAAGCTTTTGTCAGGTTTGAAAAGTAGAAGGGAGAAAATCCATCAACAGTCTCAGTTTCGTGGAAGACATTCAGCGATTGTTGACACCATTCGCATTCAGATGCAGGCAAGCTATAAAATGTCCTTTTCCTAATGAAAGTTATCTGTAATTCTTATGTGCTTGAAATATATAAAGTGAACTTTCAGAAAACATATGGAAAGATTTCGAAATGGATGCTTCTGTGCAAAAGTCGATTGATTTTTAAGTCTGAAATACATTTGTTTGCATTACATGTATTACTGACTGTATACATTAATGGATGATTATAGAATGATATATGGCTCTTCAGTTGCGTGTATGCAATCCATCATGGTAAATACCAAATAATTGGTATTTTTTTATTTTTTGTTGATAAGTACCAAATAATTGGTATTCCTTTGAGCAATTTGAACAAGCCACTCTTGCGCTTAAAGACATGTTTGTATGTACTCTTAATGCCTGGTTGACAGTTTTTGATCCATCTCCCGGTATAATCTGATCTTTCCTTTCCTTTATCAGTTTTATTCCATGCATTATATTTTTGGTCTCAAGCTAAATTTTACCAAGTTGTGAAATAATTAGATAGAATTTTTGTTATATCATTAAACATGATCACGTTCTGTTTTTGTCATTTTGTTTTTACTATATCCTTTTGGATGTAATTAATTCACTTAATCCTCTCACTTTAAGAATGTGATGCATAGCTTTTGATTTCAATTATTAGCTTTATACATAGCTTTTTCAATACTCGGTCTCTGTGCAGTGCTGCAATCAATAAATTAGCAAAGTGAAAAGTATTATGTTTCTCACTTCAATTTGTGTACTTTAAATTGTCTCAATGACATTGCCTGGTTTCCTTCATGAGGAGAACTAGGGTTTGAATCCCCCCTCCTTCCACTTGTTGTAGTAATTGAATTATTAAATATATTTGCTTACTTTAATTATTTAGCCATTACTTCAACCGAAGTGGTAATTTATTTCTTTTTTGATAGATTTCCGAAGCAATGGATGCATGCATAAGGCAGAGATTGACACAACTGGCTGCCTGGAGAATGTGGGAATCAATTGATATTCCTAAAATCTCGTTGGGTCTTTTGAATAGCATATTCAAGTCTGATTTTCTTAATGAAAAGTCTTATATGCAGTGGAAGAGTAGGCAGGTAATGCTTAACTTTGCTTAATGTTTTATTATAAATCCTTTGCATAATAGAACAAATTAAACTATCTATATACACTATTGTTTAGCAAAAGAACCCAAGTTTCCCACATGTTTGAGAATCAACTAGAATTCTCACCCTTGCTTTAGTTTGTCATGAATGCATAGAGCAGGATTCATTAAAGACACAGACAGCCCCAGTAGTCTGATTCTGTGTTTGGATTGTGAATTTGAAACTTCAAACAACTTTGTTAGTGATGGTGGCCACGGTGTGGTTTGGGCCACGTGACCATGTTGTTTTGAGTCTGGCCTAACTCAGCCTTATCCGTAGTCTTGTCAACAGAGGTATGTACTATGTATTGCATTACCTGTACATGAAAAAAGGTGGGTTGGTGTGTGCTTGGTATACAATGTTTCCCTAACTAATACATAACTCGCTTCATAGGTATAATGGCAAGCTTGGCCTAGAGCATGAAGTTGAGCCATCCCCATACCTATAAAGAGAATTTGTGAAAAATCTTAGTTAAATTAAGCGTCACTGTCTGGGCTGGTAGTGCTTTGATATCTACCATTTAGTCCTGATAAATAATATAGTTGTTAATTATTTAAGCCAAAATAAATAGTAAGAATCTTAACTAAGTGAGAATTGGTGTTCATGTGGTTCTCCAGGTGTCTTTATGCTAGACTGTTATTTATACAGAAAGAAATGGTCAGTTTAAGCTTTGTCTCACCATATTGCTTTGCAACCATGTTATAGGCAAGTATCTTAGAAGAGCTTCTTTATTTCTCTGCTAATATTGAAGCGTCTGAACGTGCAACCATTAAAAGTTCTCTTGCAAAGATCAGAAATTCTAAGGTATAATGTTATGAGTTTGGTATAATTATTGTAATGACCTGCTTTGATATTTTTTTTGAATCTCTTGTACAATCTAATAATGGATCATTGGTCTGTTTGATATTGTAGGAATGGGATATTACAATGTCCCCTTCTGAACGGGCTGAGGTTCTGTCGGCCATTACACAAGTAGATTTCAAGTTGTCCTCTCTGTCTGGAAAATTTAGTATCCAGGGTGAAACCTATTATTGGACTGCTGGTTATCACTTGAACATTGGACTTTATGAGAAATTACTTTTTGGTGTGTTTGATGTACTTGATGAAGGCCAGCTCATAGAGGTATATGTTTTCTTATCTCAATTTCCTTTAAGCGGTTTTGTCACGTAGTTTAACTTTTAATGATGTTCAGTTTACTACTTGTGCTTAGGAATCTGATGAACTGCTGATGCTTAACAAATTGACCTGGTGTATTTTAGGCATCACACAGAAAATGCATAATGCATTATATGGGTGGGTCCTTTTCCAGCAGGTATACATTATCTCAACAGCCCTTAATGCTCATGAACATATTTTGTTGATGTAACCACATGACAGGATTCTTTAATCATCATTTTGTGATAGTAATCATTTAATTTTATAGTGGGTGTAGACAAGATAAAGTACATACACTGGTTGTTTTTGATGCATTTGTAACATATGAAAAGAACAGCCAAATGTTTCCCTGGAGAAAGTTGTAAATGCCATTGGTTATCTTTAAGCAAATTTCCTCATTCGAATCCTATATTTTGTTGTATTTCCATCTATCCATCTTAACATTCTCATTTCAATTACACTTATTTTATGAACATATTGCTTCTTAACAGCCCAAAATTCAGTACTATAGAGCATAGCTAGTCTTATATTTAGTCCTACTTAGCTGAAAGTCGTTAGACTTTAAAGCATCTCTCCAAATTTCTAACTTGATATTAACTCCACCTCTGGTTTCATCCATTAGAACAATATCATCTACAAAAAGCATACACCAATGGACTTCATCTTGCAATCGATCGAAGTGAACTCATACATCACTAGTGCAAAGAGATATGGACTTCACGCTGATCCTTGATGCAAACCTATAGTGATAGGAAACTCACTTGTGATGTCTCCACTTGTTCTCACACTAGTTATGGCTTTGTCATACATATTCTTATTCAACTTATCATACTTTTTTTTATTTTTTTTTATTTTTTATAAGTATTCAACTTAATATACTTTAGAGGATCATAACACCCTAATTTATTTAAAAAGTCAATACCCCACTTTCACTGAAGTTTAAAATAAAAAGGGTGGTTTTGAAACTTGTATCTATCTATTTAAAAGTTAACGCATTAAATGATTTTCCCTTAAAAAGTTGGATTTTCTAAATAGGACCAACAAAATGGGATGGAGAGAGTATTATATTACAAGTTCATGTTTTAATCAAATAATTAATGCTTATGCTGTATGTCCATTCAGATCCCATTGGACATTTTTGGTTCTGATTTGCATAGTATTTGTTGGGGATTAATGATAGGGCCAGGCTTGGGGTCCATGTCATGTAGACTTGGTTGGTAAGGTTGTAGGTCAACCATTTTTTTAGCTGACAGGCCTTCTAGGAATTTAAGCTCGCCTGAGAGATCAGAGGGGCACTTTCTATATTAATTCAAGAATGATCAACTTTCATTGCATACATATGGTAAGAAGTTGTAGAATTCTAGATTTCATATTCAACCACACATTGTAATCCTTCAATGGTAGAGTTCATTTTCATCCTCACTGTAATCCTTCAATGATTGAGTTCATTTTCAACCTCACTGTAATCCTTGTGGTAGATTTCATGTAAACCACACATTGTAATAATTCAAAGGTCCTCAATTGAAGTTGATTACTGCTTTTCATGCGTATACACATGAAGTCTTGCCAAGCTCATTACATAACAATTGCTTTAACATAGAATACTGTTGAACCATGATATACAACAAGTTTTAGACATGTTGATTTCAATGGATTCAAGATTGCTGAATATTTTAATGGAAAAATCAAGGGAAAATTGCACTTTACCCCATTTAACTATTGGGTCTACTTCAATTCACCCCCGAATCTGTAAAACCAAGCAATGTCCCCCCTTTTTGTATTGAAAATATGCAAATGGTCCCACACCGTCTAATTTTCTATTAAATCCAAGCAAAAATAATGGAATCTTTTTCTAGTGTATTAATATGTAATGATGGATTTTGAGTATTATGATTTGAAATTGACAAAAACATTGCTCAATTTTATAGATTAGAGGGGAATTGAGATGGACCCAAAAGTTAAAGGGGGGAAAGTGCAATTTTCCAGAAAATCAATGTGGTATTTGATTGGATGTATCTGTCCTTTAAGGTTAATGTGAGAAAGAGAGAATACAAATAAGTAAAAATCATTTTCTAAATTAACTAAAGTGCCTTTTAGGATCACCAAAGATATTTACTTTGCGTCCGATTTTTATGCACAGGTCAACATCAACCTGCAATAACCTTACCATGTTGTGTGGTTCAGAATTGTTTTTTCTTTTATGCCCAATGTGCAGCAGAGTTAATGTGGTAGTTTTGTTCATTTTACTTCATCTTAATGGAACTTGTAATCATGAAAATTAAATAGTTTTATAGGTGTTGTAAGATACACTTTGTGGTTCTAAGTGGTATTACAATAGCTTATAACATAACCCTTGGGAGGAATGTCTAATGCTGAATCATAGTGAATCGAAGAAATGCAAGTAGGGTTCATGTCATACTGATTACCATACGTATCTGCAATATGGATGTCGAGGGCAAGATACACTGTAAATTTTTTAACTAATTGTTTGTTGAATGATAAAAGTATGAGCATACCGTTTTGATCTAGTGCCAAAATGTTTCTCCATGGTTACTAATTCCATATGTTAGTTGTTTGATGGGACTGAATCATTTCTGAATGTCAGAGCAGTGGATTTTATGAAATATGTATACTAGCTATTTACCTATTTTTGTAAGATAGTCCTTAGTTACCCTCATTTGAATGCAAAATACCTTATAACTTGCATATTTACAAACTACACATCTGTATGCTTTTAAAGATTTATCTAAGGCAATTTTCCCTATTGAAGTATGTAGGGACAAACGAAGCTATACTATTAGAATATGCTCTCCTTGAGTTGCAGAAAGCTGTGTCTGGTGAAAATGCTGATCAGAAGGAAGAGCTGTACATGGATAGCCTAGCATGTTCAAGGCAATTCAATGGCAGTGAAATAAAGTTAAGTTTGGTGCAGGCTATATTCTTCTCAATAAGCAGTTGGTGTGAAGATAAATTGCAAGACTATCACCTACATTTCAGTCAGGTCAATTGCTATTCTTCAATAGTTTTCATATATTATACTCCATTGTTTTAATTTAAGTGACAGTAAAAAATTCTGAGATTATAACAATATGCAGTAAATGGCCTGTGATTGTATGTTCTTTGCCTAATTAGCTGTTTTCGCTTATCTCTTTTTTTATTTTTAACTTTTTCTGAATAATGTGCAAACTTGGATGCTCATGTTCTTCATTGTTGACTTACTTTTGTTGCATCCCTTGAAGACCCTTATATACCTACACATTGTAACATATACTCTTGTTCATTTTTATTTTCAGAGATGTTCTTCTAATTATGAGAATATTGTTTCAGAAACCTTGTAACTTCTCTAGGATGATGAACTTGGTGTCAGCAGTTGGAATTCTTACTTCTGGTGATTCTGGTGATATTAAGGTTTGTTTTGCTGCTGTGTAAGTTCACATTTATTTTGGTGGTAAAATCAATCTACTATTTCCATCCATATTTCTTTTCAGCCTGTGCTTGATAAATATTTTCCAGTAATCCTAATTCTATGCCTTGCTACCTTATAAGCGATAATAATTTCTTTTCCTTTTTCTTTCTTGGTGTGCCTTGTTGTATAATTTTAATACCCAATCCCAAAGGGAAAAAAGAAAAAAAAAGAGTTTTCTTTTGGTGGGTAATCTAGAGATAAGAATACTTTATTAACCAAACTGGTATTGCCTAAGTTGATTAAAATTAAAAGTCCTAGCCAACTTTTAATTGACCACGTTTATATATATATATATATATATATATATATATTGGCCAAGAAAACAAATAGGGAAAGAGAGTGGTGCGGCAAATAGTGTGTGCCTATATTAACATTGGAGCATATTCTCAAAGAAATTCTCCAAGTGATCAAACGCCTGTAGGATGGTTGGTCTACATGGTTTCAAGTCATTGTTCTTGAGGTAAGAACTTTGATAGACTCTTTTTATTTAGATCTAATTGCTATAGAGAGAATAGAAGATAAAAATGATTGTTAGATCCTTTTAGATGGCTGGATTATTATAAGTTATAGGAGGATATTATTTCTATCAAATTAATTGTGGCTTATGCTTAATTTGTGGTGCAAGGCGGACTGGTAGTAAAATTTCTGCATTAGGACTAGGAGTTCTGGATTTCTCATGGGTAATTCTAGAAAGAGGTTGTTGTTGGCATGAATATTGGTTAAAAAAGAAAAGAAAAGGAAAAATGAAGAAGATGTCAACACCTAGGCTATTAGCCTGTTGCTGTGAGATCACTGGAAGAATTAATTGTGAAGTAAAAACAATTAGGCTTCCTACGCATAGTCCTTGAGAGAGAGAAAAAAGAAAAAGAAAAAGGAAAGAGGGAAACATGGCAGACTTGACATAATTTGAGTTGGAATAAGAAGATGTTATAGCTATGCATTTGTTATTGGAATTCAACATAACTAGGAATCTTGTTACTGCTTGTTTTAGGTGCACAGCTTTGGAGCTATATATAGTTGAGATTAATTTTTTTTAGCATGCGGCATATTAGAGTGAGACCTTTTGAGAGGATTACAGAATTTTGTTACGTGTTAGAGGTAAGTAACCTTTTTCTTAACTAGTTATATTTTGTTAAAAAGTCCCTATTTTATTTATTAAATATTCATTTGTTTTTCCTTACAAATTATTATTTTATTTATTTTAGATACATTAATTTAAAGAAAAGAATTAAAGTTTCTTCCTTTTGAAATATTATAAATGTATTTAATTTCGTTGGTTATTTAGAAATTTCTATTTCTTCAATTGGGATCAAGCATTTTTGAATTTTGTGAAAAGAACCAAATATTTGTTGAATTGGATATTTTTTGTTGACATCGATTGAAATGAAATTTGGATTTGGAAAGTCTCTGTAAAAATTGACTATGCTTTAGACCTAGCCAATGGGGGTTATACATTGGCGCAAAAACTAACTTCTCCTGGGGCTGACCACCGGCGTACGTGTGATTCTGGGCCTAGTCGCGAGGATATAGCGTGACCATAGTTATATAGTTTTGTTAAATATATGAAATCAAATTGAATATATGCATTGTTTTAAGTAAAATTAGACTTTTGGTGTTTTGATAAGTGAGAGGTTAGGGGTGAGTTTTCGTTGGAAAAGCATTTGGATGGCTAAAGCCCCTCCTCGAGTGGCGTTCTTTATTTGGACAGCGGCTTGGGATCGGATTTTAACTTGTGATAATCTTATGCGGAGAGGGTATACAATGGCGGGATGGTATTGTATGTGTCGTTGTGAAGGGGAAACTGTGGATCATTTGTTACTGCATTGTAGTGTTGTTCAGAAGCTTTGGAATTTTGTCTTTGCTTCTTTTCATATCCATTGGGTTCTGCCGAGGCGGGTGGTGGATTTATTATTTGGGTGGCGGAACTGGTTTGGGAAGCATCATTCACACATTTGGAATTTAATTCCTTTGTGTTTAATGTGGACGGTGTGGCGTGAGAGGAATTCTAGAACTTTTGAAGATGTCTCTAGTCCCCAGATCAGCTACTGGGCATTTTTGTAACTTCCTTATTTGATTGGTCAAGGATATGGGGTTTTACTACTGCTACTACTGTTACTGAGTTTACTGCCTCATGACGCTCTGCTTCTTTTCATTTTACTTTGCTGTAATTCTGCTCTTCTCATGTGCACAGTGAGGTTCTTTAATATAAATCTTATTACCTATCAAAAAAAAAAAAAAAAAACTCATTGTAAATTTTATATTAATTTTCTGATTGCATTGAGATATAATTTCTAAAGTTTATGAGTTTTATCATATGAAAAGTTTGTCTATTTTACTTGAATATATGTTTGATCCATCTTTTTCAAACTATGGGTAACTGAGCCTCCCAGGTGGTGCGTGTGAGAGGAATTAGGATTTGACTTTAATAGATGTCAGACACATCGTGGTGCGACTATTAGAAGATCTATTTTATATTTGAGGACTTATGTCAGTTGAAATTTTTGGAAGTTAGCTTATTGAAGACTATTTATTTTTGAACTGTCAATTTTTTTTTTTTAAATTTATGAAGGATTAGTCAAAAGTTTAGAACTTTGTTGAGGTCTTACACACATGGGTAAGATAAATTTTTTGGGAGTGCGGCCATTGTCACGTACCTAGCTCACACCTTGGATTCGGGGCGTGACAATTAAATGGTATCAGAGCTTAGATTATAATTCTGTGGACTTTGTGGAACTTAGGTTGTGAATTCTGTAGACTTTGTAAAGCTTAAGTTATGATCTGTAAACTTTTTGGGGTTTAGTTTATGATTCTATAGACTTAATGGAGCTTAGGTTATGATTTGATAGACCTTATGGTCGGTTTTGATCTATATGGAGTTGTAGACAATTCATAGTATGACAATGAAAAATAATTTGAGGTTGTTGTTTTGCTAAAAATATATTTGGCTGTAATTTCGAGGTTCTTATAAGCAATAGAGTTTGAATAGTGGTAAATTTTTCTTGGATTTTCATGCTAATTTTTTATTTTCATTGAGTTTGGATCATTGTTTTTAGCTAGGTTTGATTTGGAGGTATATTGACGAACAATTCATAGCATGAGACGACTAGACATTTAACATTTTGGGGTTATGTTTTGTGTTACAAAAGTTTGAGTTTCTTATTAGTTTTGACAGAATTGGAATTCGTAACATTCTAGTATTATTTTGTATTGAACATAGATTAAGATGTCACCACATGTTAGACTTATACATTCCCAATGACACTCGCAATAATGGACTTGGATATCATATGCATTTCTAGAGGTTAATATTGTATTATTACAATGTGATTCCTTGATTTGAGGTGATATGAACTTGATGAATTGAATCTTACAATATGATGAATATTGTGATGTTATGGGCTTTGTGGAATGCAAAAGGTTTGACCTGTAAAATTAGTATAGATTTAATTACGAGGAGTAAGTACGTTCTTTGGGATAAATTCCGCTATTTAAAAGTTGAGTTCCGGATCAATTTTTTTACAGATTTGGAAATTGTTTAGCATTTTAAGGGTTAAAGTTATGATGCCATAGGTGTGATTTTTATTTTTTATATGAAGTTAATGGATTGAATCTTATAATTGGAGACGAATCGTAATTTTATCGATGGTGTAGAATGCAATGGTTAATGGTATTATTGAATTAATTCATGACTTGAATTTTGATAGAATGTTTTCCTTGAGTTCGGTATGGATTATGATAACAAGAGATCTTATTTTGGAAGACAATGGTATTTTTTCTAATTGCTTGTTAGGATTAGGTATAATCGACTGTGGTGCCTTAGGTTCTACATTGACATATAATTAGGACCTACTAAATTTTATAATACGTAAGTTTTGGGTTATTGGACTAACTTTCCGATAAGATTTTTTTTTTTTTTTGTTTGGATAGCTTTACTTAGCATGCTTACAAAATTCCATGTTGGAAATTTTCAAGGTTAAGATTCTGATATATATACTTATATAAATTTTTTTGTTTTTGTTTTTGTTTTGATAAGTAGTAAAATTTTATTGATAAGGTTAAGGTTTTATTATTACAAGTGTGATTTGATTATTGAAAGATTTCAGTGATTCAAATTTGTTCTCATTGTACCTAGTTAAGCTTAGAGTAATCTACTGAAAATTTTCAAAGGTTTGACACTTTATGTAGACATTGTCTATTCAAGGCTTATACAAGTGGGAATTATAAATTTATATTTGATGGTGGAATTATGAAGGACTAAATTCGTTTAATTAGTTAAATGAAATTATCATTGTGTTAGACTATAGTACCTGAAGGATAGAGAAGATCTAAATTCTTTTTAGTCCCATATGATGATTATGTGTGATTGGGAAAATCTCTAAGAGTGACATTAAGGTAGTGCTTAGTTTGATACTTAAGGTCTCTTTGAGAATTTCTATATACAAATTACTTTGAGGAAAAACAAAATTTATGCAGATATGTTCTCAAATAGTAATTGTTATCTTCGATATAAATCTTATATGAGTTATACCTTCGATTAGTGGATCGATCTTATTAAGTATAGTTGGGCTGCTTTGACGTTGGCTTTACAGTGGTGTAGTTTTATCAACTCTAAAAAGAGTATAATTTATATTTGAGGCATAAGAGTAATGTTATCAAAATGAGGAGATGAGGAACTGCAATTGTGATTCAGGAATATAAGATAAACAAAGCATTTGTTAGAGATTATTCATGAGTTTCTAGCCTTTGACTTTAATTAGATATTGATGAAAAGACGGTTGATAACATTTCTCCTTCTCAGAACTTTAGGTATATTAGTGTATTTAATTGTAAGGTTTTGGATCCTATAGTGGCATTTTAAATTTAATTGTAAGGTTTTGGATCCTATAGTGGCAAATGTTTAGAACTTATGAAGTTACATAGTATTATAAGATTGAGGTTGTTAGGCCTACTTTTTAATAAGGTAAAAATTTGGGCTGTTTTATTTAGTTGATCTAAAAAGTTTTTTGCTCATCAATGTTTGACGCGGCTTATGGATATTGTCCTCTCTACTATAATTCTATATTATGAGTAACTTGATTTGCTTAAGGAGTTAAGCCAAGTATCATCGTATTTGACTATCTAGAAGTTAGAGGTGATTTAAATTTTGTTTAATTGTAAAAGATAGTTTATATAGTTGATTAGAGATGACATGGATTGAATTAGTGCCCAATTAAATATCTAAGGAGACTTTGGAAATTTTTTTTATAAGCTTTGAGTTAGAAAAAGTATATGGATTTATTGTGAAACAGTTTTGAACTTATAAGAGAATGGAGACACTATTTAATCTTGATGTATAGAATTAGATGGATGTCGAAGTTCAGGGATTTATGGTGAACCTAGAATTGTGGATTTTTTTTCGTTATACTTTTGGAGACTCGTTTAGCCTTTTGATTTATTTGAGACTAGCCAGTGATAAATTATCAGATTATTTGGTGGGTAATCTAGAGATAAAAATCCTTTCTTAACCAAACTGCTATTGCCTAAGTTGATTAAAATTAAAAGTCCTAGCCAACTTTTAATTGACCACGTTTATATATATATATATTTCGGCCAAGAAAACAAATAGTCAGAGAGAGTGGTGCGGCAAATAGTGAGTGCCTATATTAACATTGGAGGCATATTCTCAAAGAAATACTCCAAGTGATCAAACGCCTGTAGGATGGTTGGTTTACATGGTTCAAGTCATTGAAGAATTCTTGAGGTAAGAACTTTGAAAGACTCTTTTTATTTTAGATCTAATTGCTATAGAGAGAGCAGAAGATAAAAATTATTGTTAGATCCTTTTAGATGGCTGGATTATTATAAGTTATAGGAGGATATTTTTTTTAACAAATTAATTGTGGCTTATGCTTAATTTGTGGTGCAAGGCGGACTGGTAGTAAAATTTCTGCATAAGGACATGAGTTCCAGATTTCTCATGGGTAATTCTAGAAGGAGGTTGTAGTTGGCATGAATATTGGATAAAAAAGAATAAAAGGAAGAAGATGTCAACACTTAGGCTATTAGCATCTTGCCATGAGATCACTGGAAGAATTAATTGTGAAGTACAAACCATTAGGCTTCCTTCGCATAGTCCTTGATAGAAAGAAGAAAAAGAAAAGAGAGAAACATGGTAGACTTGACATAATTTGAGTTGGAATAGGAATCTGTTATAGCTGTGTATTTGTTATTGGAATTCAATATAACAAGGAATTTTGTTACTGCTTATTTTGGGTGCACAGCTTTGGAGCTATATATAGTTGAGATTAATTTGTTTTAGCATGTGGCATATTAAAGTGAGACCTTTTGAGAGGATTACAGAATTCTGTTACGTGTTACGTGTTAGAGGTAAGTAACCTTTTTCTTAACTAGTTATATTTTACAAAAAATTCTTTGTTTTATTTATTAAATATTCATTTGTTTTTCCTTACAGATTATTATTTTAATTATTTTACATACATTGATTTAAAGAAAAGAATTAAAGTTTCTTCTTTTTGAAATATTATAAATGTATTTGAGTAGTTGGTTATTTAGAAATTTCTATTTCTTTAACTGGGATCAAGCATTTTTGAATTTTGTGAAAAGAACTAAATATTTGTTTGAACTATGATATTATTGGATATTATCTTTTGACATCGATTGAGATGAATTTTGGATCTAGAAAGTCTCTGAACAAAATTGACTACGTTTTGGACCCAACCAATGAGGTTTATACATTAGCACAAGAATTAGTTTTTTCTAGGGCTTACCACCGGCCTACATGTGGTTCTGGGCCTAGTCGCGGGGATATAGCGTGACCATAGTCATATAGTTTTGTTAAATATATGAAATCAAATCGAATATATGCATTGTTTTAAGTAAAATCAAACTTTTAGTGTTTTGAACTCATTGTAAATTTTATATTAATTTTCCGATTGCATTGAGATATAATTTCTAAAGTCTTGAGTTTTTTCCTATTAAAATTTTATCTATTTTTCTTGAATATATGCTTGATCCATCTTTTTCAAACTATGAGTTATTTACTGAGTCTCCCAGCTCACCCCCCTTCTTCCCCATTTCAGATCTTGAGGAGTAGCAAATCTTTGGGCTCTCCTTAAGGTGGTGCGTATGAGAGGAATTAGGATTTGACTCTAATAAATGTCAAACACATTGTTGTGTGACTGTTAGAAGATCTATTTTATATTTGAGGCCTTCTATCAGTTGAAATTTTTGGAAGTTAGCTTATTGAAGACTATTAATTTTTGAACTATCAATTTTTTTAAATTATGAAGGATTAGTCAAAAGTTTTGAACTTTGTTGAGGCCTTGCACACAGTAAGATAAATTTTTTGGGTGTGCGGCCGTTGTTACATGCCTAGCTCACACTTTGGGTTTGGGCGTGACAATCATCATTGCGCTCCCTGCTTTGGTGTCTTTTAATGTGCTAATCCCCCCTACCCTTCTTCTCTTCTTTTACCTTTCTGGTTGAGAATGGCAGGTTCAAAATTGTGCTGCCCTCTTGAGTTAAAAAAAAAAAAAAAAAAAAAAAAATTTAGCAACTTCTGAGGTATCAACAACAGAAGATGATAGTTTCTTGATGGGAAGGATAATTTCTGAGTTAATCTCTTGTTCAAACTCTTGAATCCTTCGATGGTTATTCTCTTCCAAGAGAATGTTGCAGCATCCCAGCCATCCTTGTCCTTGAGATTTTTGTATGATTGGATGGATGCTCTAGGCAGTGTTCATGGTAATTCATTTTTGGATTTTCTTGTTCTTTGAAACTTCAGAGTGTAACTTCTAGGAGGAAACTGTGCAATGCTGCCTGTGATCTTTTTTCGAATCCCCATGACACTGTAGGGATGGAAATTTTTTCCCAATCCGTCATGATGACAGCGAATCCCTTTGGGGTCACCCCCAAGGGTCATTGGGCCCAATAATTACCCGGTTTGTGTGGGATGGAAGGACTACACATGCCCGAGAGATTAGCCAGGGCGATATCTTGGACTCCCATGTCATTAAAATAAAAAAAACACCTAAGCCTTAGTCCAAAAATTTTTGGGGTTGGCTATGAATTCTAAATTGGCTAGTCAAGGTCGGCTACCTGTATTCTTTTCCGCCATTCTATTTAGTACCTGCTTACTGTTGCAAGCTGTTTTTGGATCGTTTTGTTTCCTAGATGATGGTGGGTTGACTTGGGTTTATTATTACTATTATTATTATTATTTAAATAGCAAGGCTTTTTTGGGTTTAAGGGCGTGAAATCAATGTCGGATTGTAGTATTTGAAGGCTGGATGAGTTTTTGGAGCCAAGAAAAAGGGAGAAGAAAAGGATTGCATTATACATACCCCTCAAGGGCATAATTACTGCAAAATTCTTATATAACTTGCTCTCTGTATAGGTTAAATAGTCAATTAAATATTTATCTAAAATTCAACCTAACCCTAAAATGACTCGGACTAATGGGCTTTGATTACTTAGCCCAAACTAAATACCTAATAATCTACAAATAAAAACCCATTGCATGGTAAACCCAAAATAAGGCCTAATAGATTAAAACCAAAGCCTATACCTGAAATCTGATAAGTATAAAAATACCCCTTTATTTATTTTTTTATGCCAGCAAATATTATTAAAAGAGTGCAAAGGGGCACCGCCCATGTACATGGGAAGTAACAAGAGATGCACCAAAATCTCAAGAAAATGTAAGAGTTTCTGAAAAAATAAAACAAGCTTCTCGCTGCCTAAAGAGGGATTTCTGCTTACTTTTTTAGCAAAGAAGTTATATAGTGATTTTAGCTGTACAGACTAATGGTAAGGTTTTGTTTTGGGTGCCTGATGTACATGTTCTGCTGTTACTGGCAAGTAGTTGGGTGTGCGGCAGTTGTCATGTTATAAGTTATAACATCTTAATGACAAACCTTCTACATATAGTTTCGTTGACTAAGACCATTGGAGCAATTCTTTGTATTTACTTTATGCAGTTAATCAGGTTGAATGCTTCGAATGAGAGTGCAACTAGAAAACTCAAAACATATGTAGAGAGATCAATCAGAGCTGCATACAGGCGGGTGAGTCTAATTTATCATCTCACCTATATTTTTGCTTATTGATGTTTTCATATGTTATGCTTTCCCCATTTCTGTTGGGTAAAATAGATGTGATTATACTGCTAGGTAGCAAGCACTATAGATCTTGAATCTAAGGTGGTAAGGACACATCCTTTGGCCCTGCTTGCAAATGAGCTAAGATTGATTGCTCAGAGAGAGTTCAGTGTGTTCTGCCCGGTGCTACGTGATTGGTGTCCTGAATCTGGGATGATTGCAGCCATGAGACTACACCAAATTTATGGGGAAAGACTGGTTGGTTTCTCTAATTACTTAATGACAATCATTTCTTACACTTTGCAGCTGGTTTATCTTCACTAATTTGCTGTACCTTTTTTCGGCTATGGTTTTTAACACTGTAGAAACCATTTCTTGAGGGAGTGTCATCTCTTTCTGAAGATGTCAGATCAGTGCTTCCAGCTGCTCATATGTTGGATCATGACCTGACTCAGCTATATATTTCTGCTTGTGAAGAAAACAGGCAGCACCACGATCTCAACCAAGATCTGGACCATTATCCGGTTCGATTATCTTTTCTTTTTAAATGGGAGAAATGTTGGTATCTTGATATCGAGTGCATATGTTCATAATATACTATTACAACTTTACAGTAATTGTTCTGTTCGTATCATGTTAATTGTTTGATATGCCCTTAGGTTAAGAAACTGCTATATTAGTTTGTCATCCATATTCATTACCCACGTCATTAAATACATGTGTTTTTTAAATTCACTAAATATTTTTTACAATTTTTTAACTCTTTAATTGTCAGGCATATGTTTACTGCTTGCCTTTTCATTTGTTATGCAATGATGATAATAAGGTGATGATGCTGTTCTGGGGGTTAATTATTTAACTAATAGATGACCTTATTTTTTATATGTAAAATAGTTGAAGTTATATCAAGCAACACTTCATTGTGAAATTTGCATGCATCTTTTCCATTTAACATGCATGTTGATCTCATTTATTCTCTAAACAGAGTGATGTTGACATGATCATTGTGTTCTGGGGACTAAATAATGCTCATACTCTAGAACTTGATAGCATTCGACACAATGTTTATTGTGCGTTACTTATGCTCCTGGGTCCAATGTTTGTGGCAAACAACATAGGCCTTGGCGATGTTGGTGTTCAAATGGTGTCCATGCTGGAGCTAATAATTGTAACACGATAGTGTTTTTTGTTGGAAGATTGGTTTGGTAAATAGAGCTGCTCTTTGCGTGGAGTTTAACCCCTTTATGATTAATGTGGGCAATATAGAGGGAGAGGAATGATAAAGGCTTAAGTTTTTGGATTAAGTGGTGTCCCTATATATTATATAAAGAACTCAATTGGAGTCTCCCTAAGATGGTAGCTCCTTAACAAGTGCTCTGATACCACTTGTTAGGGAGATAACACCTTCGGGAGACTCCAATTGAGGCTTTAATATAACATATAGGGACACCACTTATCCCAAAAGCATATTGATAATCATAATTCTAACATTCCCTTTCACGTGTGGGCTCAAACTCCCTTTAAGAAGTGGGTCCAACATGTGAGGATTTTAACTTTTTAAATGTGAGCTAAAGTGGAGACATAGTTTGGACTTAAGACCACGTATCATGATAAATTACTATTTTTCCCAAAAGGTTAAGCTGTTAGGAAATCTGAATTTAACATTTTAACGATAATTCTAACAAGGAACAATCACACCTTTAATGGAGTAAAAGTCGTGCTGAAATCCTTGTGTACATAAAGTTTCTCCTCCATATGAATTACAGTTGTTATTTATCAAAAGAAAGTTTGTGTGGTAAGAGATGCTTCATGTGCTTCATCATGATTTAGATAAACAAATAATGGTTAGATAATTAGCTGTTTATCCCTTTCCTTTGTTTGCAGATTGGAGAAGTTGCTAAACCAATAATTCTTGACTGGGTGATTGCTCAGAATTCACGTATCTTGGAATGGACTGGACGTGTGTTTGATCTTGAGGTTGGTTCCAATCCATATGAAGTAATATGATGTCATGTAAAAATTTCCTTCTACAATCTGGCAACCATCTGATCTAATATTTTTTTATGAAGGAAGTGATAAGAAGGGAAGACAACAATAGAATGAGAAAACACTGCTTTTAGTGGTGGTATTATGGATATCATCTGTCTTTTTATGCATAATTTCTTGCCAAACTAATTTTGAGTTTTGGGCTTGTGCAGGAGTGGGAGCCTTTATCATCTCAGCAGAGAATGGCAACATCTATAGTTGAAGTGTTTAGGATCATAGAGGAGGTAGATATTATTCCTGTGACAATAATATGGTGTATCTTATAAAAAATATTTAAAGAAAAAACACTAGTGTTTAATATTGCTTTTTCATGATATCTATGCAAGATTGTTTTTGAAATATATAGCATGACATTTATGTAGTTTTATGTAAACTGCTTATGAGCTCCTTGCAGGCGTGTGTTTCTCTTCACTTTGAAATTTCTATCTTCATTTATGTAGTTTCTCTTCACAAGATCTATACTTTTGTTTTTTGGGCTATTTTTATTGACACTCTCGTTTGCTTATTTATATATTTATCTTAGAGCTGCTTGTGGTGTTGTTTCATTTCACAATCCTTATGTCCTACTTAACTTGCAGACCGTGGATCAATTCTTTGGCTTGAATCTTTCAATGGATATCACTCATTTACAAGCTCTGCTATCTATTATTTTTCACAGTCTGGATGCCTATTTGCTGAAATTGCTCAACCAGCTAGGTAAAGTACATTTCATCTTCCAGCATATTTAAGATTGGACATATTACTTGTTGTTTTTACTTCCTTTTGTAGTGCTTGACTTGTAGCGTACAATTGTGCCTAATTCCAAGAGGTATTTTATCCTTTTTTGTTTGGATTTGCTTTTTTGAATATTGTGTTGCTCCGTTGGGTGAAGGTCTCCAATGCCCTTATACTATAGAAAATTTGGTTCATAGATTTTTTTTTTAATCCCAAAGTAGACATCTATAGCATAATGATAATGCTAGAAAAATTTTAGCTGTAACATTTGTACATTGGTTTCACTCTACCTTTTCGGAGGTAGTCATGGGGGCCTTGCACCGGAGCTTCTTCAAGAAATTCAGGGAGTCAGGCAAAAGCATTTTTGCTCCAAAAAGGGAACAATGAGCATGGGAAGTACCTGCATGTGGAATAGTATGGCAGTAAAGCTAGCTGGGGCATGGTGATAAGGGGGAGTCTGGGTTCACACCTATGGTTAAATGATTAAATTAACCATTTTGTAATAGCTTAAGCTTTTAATATTTGCCTCAGATCTTCACATTCTATGTGGTATTCTTGATATTTGTTATGAGGTTTATTTTACTCATGGATTCATCAAATGTTTTGGTCATAGGGTCTCATGTTTTTTGTGATCACCAGCCACACATTTCTTTGACGATCAAATTTTCATCGCTCCAACTAGATATTTTATAATTTCTGAGCAATTGACAAGTTTTAAGGACAAGTTTGTCTGATCTTATCCAATTCATGTTGATTAAGATGATGGTCCTTTTGGAAAAATCTAGTTTAGAGTTACATTTTGATCATATTGCATTTAATACTGCAGTTGATAAGAATCATCTATATCCCTTGGCTCCTCCGTTGACTCGTTATGAGGAGACAGTTATTCCAATAATGAAGAAGAAGGTGCTAGAGCATAAACTTTTGGAGGACGATGTGAGCAAGAAGTTGAAGGAATTGACAGTATCTAAACTCTGTATCAGACTAAACACTCTTAAAGTAAGTGCAACTCTTGATTTATAAATAGAGATGATCCTATATTTTATATCGTTGATTATGAAGGTCCAAGAAAGTATTTATTCAGATGGATCATAAAAAAATTTCTCAATTTTTTTACATGTAATCACTATTTTTTTTGACAATGATTATTTGACCCCTAAAAAAAGAAAACATTTATCAAGTATTTTCAGAAAACGTATAAAATTGGAAGAAGTTTGGCAATACACCAAATATGAGTAGTTTCACGCTATATAACTTTTTGGGTCTGTTTTTAAGAATTATTTATTTTCCTTTTTTATTCTTGTGGTCTTGATAGTTACCGAGGAATAAAAAGTGATTTAAATTATTCCGAAAAAGTTTTTTAATAATAAATGCTTAAACCCAATTTTATTTGCAAAAATCATATCATCAAATACTCCCCCCACATTATAATTTGTTTCTTCCTGCAGTATATTCAGAAACAAATTGGAGTACTAGAAGATGGCATTAGAAAGTCGTGGGCCCTTATTAGACCATCAGCTGGTCAAAGATGGGGTAAGTTCTTTGGATCCGTTGGAAAACCTAGCACTTTATAATTTCCTTGATTTTGCATGTGTATTGTATGTGGGGGGATTCCAATTTACTATATTACATGCTTTACAATTCATCCAGCTGAAGAAGACCCTCTGGAAACTTCAGAGAATTCTCTACTATCATGTAGTGAAGCAGTTGATGAACTGTTTGTCACCACCTTTAACAGCATCAGGGATACAGCAACAGATGCTATCAGCAAAATTTGTGACTTTACTGGTAAGTTATCAACTTCATTTGTGCAAACACTTATCAAAAAAAAAAAAAATAGTTATCAACTTCATTTGTCTCAACAAGCCTCTCTGTGCCAGAACATTTCTATTTGATAGAAATAGGTCTGCCCTGTCACATATACTTATTTAATTGGCTTTGGATGCTTATGAAGACAATTATCCCAAATTGTAATTTCTAGGTGCAAGAGTTGTGTTCTGGGATCTTAGAGATGCATTCCTCTTTTTTCTATATCGTGGTAATGTTGAAGGTGCTCGCTTGGATGGTGTTCTTCCACAGATTGACACTGTAAGATATTGAAGTAATTTTCTATGTGCATGTGTTTGTCTGTGTAATTTTCTCTGTGCATGTGTTTGTCTGTGTAATTTTCTTGAAAGATGAGTTATTGTGGTTAATGGTGTTTTCTTCTACCAAAATACCATTGAGTAGATTCCTAATCTAAGAGTCATTTATGTAGGTTCTTGACCACATATGTGGTCTAATTGATGATACTATTAGAGACCTTGTGGTTTTCAGCATCTGTCGAGCATCACTGGTGTGCTTTCATCCTCAATATCTAATCTGTTGTGGCCCTTTTTCTTTGCGATTCTAATTCTGCATACATTCACGGTTCAGGAAGGCTATGTTTGGGTGTTGCTGAATGGAGGTCCTTCTCGTGCATTTTCTGATTCAGATATCACAATTATGGAGGATGACCTTAATATGTTGAAGGTATGTGTCTGTTGTATACCAGTATAAGTAAACAAACCTTTTACTAGTTTGAAATTTTAAGTAACCTGCCTGTCTGAAAACAAATGATTATTATTGACTTAGAACATCTTTAAACAAACGTCAAGTTTCTTCAGAAAACTTGTTTTCTACAACATTTTCATCTCGCGTGCAAGTGGTTGTGTCCATCAACTAAATCAGGGCAGATTTTTTACCCATATGACTATAATCTGCACGAGGCAACTCAGGCAAGTAATGCTAGTAATTCATATGATAAGCACAGAGGTAGCTGTCATTCCCTGTCCCATACTTCACAATCACTGCCCTCTTGTCCTTTACCTCTATTTGTAACAAGGGAAAATTAAAATGTCTGCCATGTGGTTTGGTCCTATTACAATTTAGTCAAACTTTCAATTGTTGCATTTGGCACCCTAAAGTTTGGATTAAAATGAAACAGTTGAGGGTTAAATTAACAGATTTTGCATTTTGTGGACAAATTGTCAATTACTACTTACCCCCTTGTGGTTTGGTCCTATCTCCATTTAGTTCCACAACCTTTTCCATTGCTACATTTTGACCTCTTAAAGTTTGGATTAAAATGAAATCCTTAACGGTTTTTTGGACAAAACCCTAATGATTTCATTTTAGTTCGAACTTTAAGGGGGTTAGATGTAAGAATTGAAAGTTTGTAGACTAAATTGTGATAGGACCAAATCACATTGGGTAAATTGTATTTTCCCCTTGTAACTAATATGGTGTGAAAAGTCAGATTAAAAGAGCCGAAGAAATGCACAATGTAGGGTTACAATTACTGACCTACCCAATGAGTAGATACATATTTTAGGTTATCATTTTCACTCCTGTTTCACTGCAGTTATGTTTCCTATGTTCTGGCCTCACATTTTAATCCAGTGTTACTCCATATGCGTTGGCTTATTGCTTTTAATCTAGTCTAGTCATCTGGAAGCATATTGCTGCCCTAGGGTCATTCCAATTTCACAATAGCTTATTCACTGCTGAGTTCATTTTTTTGAGTGGGCTCTTATACATAATATAACTCCTCCGAGGGACTCCAGGACTTCCATGCTCTTATGATTGGATGGTTAGTACATTCAGTCCATTATTACATGCTTCAATATGCCACTAATTAGTTTGAAAAAGTGGCATTGATTGGTGCCATTGACAAAACCAAGTATGATTCTCATCTTGTGATTTCCCAGCACTTCATAACACATAATGGTAACTTGCGTATGTTCAATACATGTTATCAAATTGGTAACAGTTTATATTAGTTGCTAATTGAGCCATGCTGCACAATTTTCTAGGAATTCTTTATAGCTGATGGAGAAGGCCTTCCACGTTCATCAGTGGAGCAAGAAGCAAACTTCGCTGAACAAATACTAAGCCTGTATTCCATTCAGGTTTTTTAACTGGTGATTGAGAAATTTATACTCACAATTGAATGATTGAAACTAGCATTATAGTTGACTTTTATTCCTGCAGACTGGTACTGTTATCCAGATGCTGATGACAGCAAGTGAGCAAATTTCGACGGGATTAGATTCGCTTAATCGTGACTCACGTAATCATGAAAAAATGGGCTTAGAAGACGCCCAAACTTTAATGCGAGTCTTATGCCACAAGAAGGATAAACAAGCCTCCAGATTCTTAAAAAGACAATATCAGCTCCCAACATCTTCAGGTGATTTTTCCTCTCCATTTATTTGCTTGCATGGAATTTTGATACGGTATGGGACATTGTGACTATGATGTATGATTTCAAATAATTACAGTAGCATATGAATTAACATGTATAAGCAAGATGTCAACTGCAATGTGGTTGTAATAGTATGCTGCGCGTATGCACCTCTACAGACAGGAAACCCCCTGGGGAGAGGGGGGGAGGGGAACCACTTTGCATAAGAGCAGTATTGGAGCCTTTTATGTTTCCCCTCCACATATCTCTCTTGCAGGTGGTAATTTGAAATGGTGGGGGTTTTTTTTTTCCTCAAACCCAACAACCGCCCCTCCCCCCAAAAAGAACTAATTGCACTCAATGAAATATTCTTGCAGGTCTCTAAGAGTCCTATAAATACCTTAAAGCTGTCTTCCGGTAAAGTTATTTACTGGAGAGAGGTTCCCATTTCAAATCTGGAAGTTTTCTTTATATTTCTAATTTATTTTATTGTTGAGTATAAAAAGTATGATTCAGATGGGGAGTGGTTATTGAGTCTTCGGTGTTCTGGTTTTATCAAGAAAGAAGGGGATTTTTCTCATTCCAACCACTAAACAAGCAATAATCCTGTTGTGTTTTCCTTTTCTTTTTTCCCTTGTTGCTTTTCCCCCTTTGGTGGAAAGGGGAAGGGAGTTTCCCAAATTTCTCCCCGCTGTTCCATGGTATATTTGTTAGGAACATCACTATTAATCTTAAATGTGAACAACATTTCGTTTTGAAGTACTAATGTTGAAAGTTAAGAGGCAATAATCTTTCTGCAGATTACGATGACACTCCATCAGAGGATTTGAGTTTGAGATCACCTCTCATATCTGATCTTCTAAAGCGGAGCTCCTCATTTCGTTGGTCCAATAACGGCCAGAGTAGTTTTAATTCTTTTAAGAAGAAACTCATAGAAGCAACATCTGATATCAGGAACGTGGCGTGGTAACGATACTCTAAGATGTTCTGCTGTGAAGGCAGTTTGTATTCTAATGTAGATCTCAACCTGTTAACAATCTGTTCTCACAAGGGGTTAAATGAGTCATTAAAACGGCATTCCTAGCATGCCAAGTTTTGTATCCATGTAAAGCTGTCTGCAAAACACCACAAATTTGTAATTGTACCATAATACTCATTTTTTCTCAATTCATGAAGGAAAAAATTATAAACATTGATTTGAATACTAATGTGGTGACTCGAGTTGGTAAATGCAGTCAACATTTTTATTTTTAATAATCCATTTGATAATGAAATTGAAAGGCTTTAGTTAACCAACTGACCTATGGCTGGTTATGGAGATGTGGAGGATCCTTATCCTTTTCTTATGATTGTCCAAGCTTCGAGCTGGTGTCAACCATTGCACACGTAAGCCCAATAATTCAAACTCCAAATATTTATTTACTCACGTTTTCCAATTCTTTCTTTTTAACTTTATTTGATCTTTCCTGATTCTGACTTTATGGCATAAAATTGGTACTATTCCACATTTGCAGCTCTGTGTTTTCCTAACTTTCCAGTTAGTTTCATTACCTCACTGTACTAGTCATGCGCATGGTGCCATCTGAGTCAATGGCTAGGAGGTATAACTCAGGCAGGAATTTGCAATGAAACTGCGGCGCCGCATAGCACAACCACCACCACCACTATTTTATTCATTTAGCAACAGGATGAAAACGTGAAGAAACGGCTAAAAAGTATGTTACACAAGTCAACTCAGCCCAAGAAAAACCAATCGTGTTACGTACCCTTCACACTTCACACTCAAATGGTCATTTAAAACAAAGAGTAAAATATTGTTTTTGTCCTTAAATGGTTATTTAAAACATTTAAAACAAAAAGAATAAAATATTATTTTTGTTAAATTTTTTAAAACAAAAAGAATCCCTAAGCTTTGTTTTTTTACCTTAACAACAAAAAAAAATCGTTTTTTATCTCTAAACTTTTTAAAGATATATGTTTTTAAAATTTTTAAGGATAATAATATGGATGAAAAATAAACTCTTTCAATAGTTTAAGAATGAAAATAGATATTTTTAAATTTTAAGAACATAAAACGCAACATTTTAATAGTTAAGTACGAGAAACAAATTTTTTAAAGCTTATAAACAGAAAGTAAACATGAATGATGAAAACAATATTTTAAGCATTTGGCCTAAATTTTTTTTCCTAAGCCACACAAATGTGCACTCATTTAAAATTAGAAGCAACATGATTGCCTTGCTCTTCTTTCTCACAATCCGGTAAAGCTTGTGTCCAATAAAAAAGAAGCAATTGGCGCCCTTATCCAGAAAATCAAAATCACAACCCCACCCCAAATCATTGATACAGTACATTTGATACCAAAGCCACTTAATTATTGCTAAGTTCCAAACAATTGGATTGGCTCAAATCTCACCATGGCCCACTTTTCAACCGCCCAAGCCCCACCTTTACAAAAAAATTACAAAGTACTACAAACACATCGCACCGCACTGAGTCCCACGTGCGAGCACCGTCACCGGTATACCAACTACCGTTCGACACGTGTCAACCGTGTCAGAATCCAAAACTCTTTGTCCCGCTACCGGTACTAAACTTTCCAACTTTACAGCAAGGTTAACAATTCCAGTACTCCTCGAACCGTCTCTAGCCCGTAACCGGTAACTGAGGTATCGAACTGACCCAACCGGCGGGGACCCAATAATATCGTAAACCGGAATTTGACACCAACCGAGTTGGGCCTGGCCCACAATGAGCCTCTTGGTGTAAAGCTGAAGATGAATGGTGGAGTATCTGTTTGTAAAGAAGGTAGTGTCTAGAGGGACATGAAACTTGTCACCCCATGTGGGGTTTGTACCTCCTTCATCATCCACCCTTGTTCTGTACACGTGGCACTTCTTATCAGCCTTGGTGAGATTGTATGGACTAGGTGGGACCGTTGTGAAGGTGATGAAGGGTCTGATACGCCGTGAAAATAGAGTGGAAGAGTTATTGCTCTTCAGGCCCTCCGCTGATAGTACTGTGATTTCCAGGATGAAAGGATGGTGATTTTGCTTTGACATGGTGGTTGGTGGATTGGACTTGTATTCAAATTTGTAATGGAGGTAGTGAGTGAGGAGGATATATGAATATATATTATATATAAGAGGGATTTAATTTTGGGGAATTGCAAAAGAGAGTTCTTGGGAATTTCAGGGGTAAATCACAGTGCAGTTTCCTCGTGGAATTGAATAGGAAATGGAAATGGAAATTTGAAAACAGCACATACTTGATACTTCTACGAAGAGAAATCTATGGAATTTTCATTGAGTGTGTGAGTCAACTAGCTAGTGACAAGTTATTATCAAAAAAAAAAAAAAAACTACCTAGTGACAAGTGAGTACGTACGTTACGACAACTTTAATACACTGCCCCTACGTCTTCATTCATCTACTCCATTTCGTCATGAACTCGTTTTCAACTCCCATTCCTATTTATTGGAGGTATACTAGGTTTGTGGAAACAAGCACAAGCACAAACACAAAATATGTTATTTAATATTCATTGGAGGGGTCTGAACTCACAACCTTATGAGAGATCTAGGATTTAAATCCTTAATTTTAACCCCATCATAAAAAAATAAAAATAAATTCATTAGAGAGATGGGTCACTAGACTGCAAGCCCAAGATAATTTTTTCTGGTACTAGATTTTATCACACAGTAATATATGGGAAAATAATCAAATATATACGATTTTAGTAGGTCGACTATCATGTACTAAAAATTATATGTTAGGATACTCTAATCTTTATCCATTTTTTATGTGGATTGTACAATAAAAATTAATATTTTTTTAATTATTTAAATATTTTTTAATATGTTTAAATCGACGACCGAGAACAACTTTTCTCCCACCTATACTATGCAATGCATGTGATGTTGTCATTTTGGTAGCATGATGTGATTAGAAAAGTAAAGGATTACTTATTAAAAAGAAACCAGCAGGAAAGTGTTTCTCTTTTTTGATCAAGGCCCCGTTTTGTGTCTCAGCTCTCAATTCTCAGAAGAGTGTTCGTAATAGCTTTGTTTTTTTAATGTAGTTTCCCTTTTAATTAAAAAAATAAATAGAAGCAAAGTAAAGACCTTATTTCCATACCAATGATGCCGAAATAGTAAAAAATTGTGTGGATATAACACCATCCTATATAAAGTCATAGTTATTAATTACTGCTTAATGTGATGTAAGTTATACAAAGTTAGTATTGTGTCCATGTTAATTTTCTATCCAAGCTACCTTCAAATTTGAAATAAAAGTAAATAAATAAATTTGTTAGCAGACAACATTCTAGAGTTCACCGTCAAATTTGAAAAATATTAATGGAGTAAGTCAAGGGCTTATTAATGAAAATTTATAGAAAAAATGCTACTTTTTGAACTAAATGTAAGACTTTTAAAAAAGAAAGTGCAATTTGTCAAAAAATCTGCTTATAAACAAACTTATTTCCACACCCAATTTTATAATACGTTAAAATAACAAGTTAGAAGTGATAAACCATCATTATCACAAGAGTCTATTGCTATATTTTTTGAATTTTCCTTTCAATCACAACATTTTCTTTCAATCACAACCTGTGGAGTCGTAGATTGTGGATATTGTTTTACTAGAGGTTTATTCTTTGCCTAATTGTCTGTAATGGTACACGTTGCAAGGCTTCTATTGCTGGCATCCACCGATTATTAAAGGGTTTTACTTTTGTTTTTGTTTTTTATAATTTGATAATTAGGACAAATAAATTTAAATCTGCTTGAAATATCATAATTAAAGACCATGACACTGACTACTAAAGGAAGGATCTCTACCGACCATTAAAAAATTATTTTTGATCTTGGCCATGGAATGATCTCGACCGTCTATTAAAAAATTATTTTTGATCTCTATCATTAAAAGAAAAAAATAAATTTTTAAATTTTTTAAACATATTTTAATATATTTAAACCAATAATCAAGATTAAAATTACTTTACAACTTTTCATCTTAACTGATCTCAATCCATTACTGCTAAATTCCAAACTGCTGTCAAAATCAATCAAATACGCAAAGACAAGGGATCAGACAATATTTAATTAAATGTGGCTGATGCACAACGCAGCCAATTGCCCGTGAATCATGTTGTAGCTGTATTAACAATAGTATTTTGCGTTTTTCTGATTTTTCCACACATGTGTCGGTCAATATACGGCGCTGGGAGTCTTTGTCTTTCTTTGTTTTTGTTTTTTTTTTGGCTGAATGAGTCTTTGTCTATTTATATCTGTCACATTTGCTCATTATATGATGCATCTTATTTTTCTAATTTTGGTCTGACTGAGACTTAGTCGATGATTCATTATGGCCGACTACAAGAATCTTCCCTGCAATGCAATTTTGTTCACCAAAATTCCAGTATTCAAATCAGAACAGTCTCAAGACTCAACTGTGTTAATTACATTGCAATTTTGTTGTTTTAGTTTTTGTTTTAATTTTTTAATAACATTTTAAATTTTGAGAATATAACAAATAAAACCTTATAATTTTAGAAATATTAAATTAAATTATATATTTTTCAAAATAACAAATTAAATATTAAAGTTTTTAAAAATAAAGAATTAAACCTCAAACAGATTACAATTTAACGTAAATATGACTTTATACATAATTATACTTAATTTTGAAATGATAAGATTTCATTTATAATTTGTTAATTGTTATGATGTTCTGGTTGAATTTATTACATTATATATATAAAAGAGAAAAAGGCAAAAAAAGAAAGAAAGTGTTTTTACCAAGTCAAAACCGGACTTTGGGGTTGGAAGCCACAATTTAAAGTTCCTCATAGTTTCCATAGAATTTCAGGAAAATCATAGCCCACTTTATAAAAGCTACTTAGTTAGGTCTAGCTGCAAGGCATATCACATGCAAGTATGCAACACTGTCTCTTTTGTTTTTAAACTTTGGGGTCTACTTGATTGGGGAGTGGCTTGCGACCCGTTGAGATGTTGCCACGTGTATAAAAACTGTACAAAACTAAATACGTGATAACATCTTAACGGGTCCAGTGCTCCTATGCATTTGGACCCAAGCCTTTCCCACTTGATTGGTCCCTGTAGATATTCAACTTGTAGCGTCTAGAAAAGGCTAGGCTACCAAATAAATGTGTGGTGTTGTGCTGACATTATTCCAGCGGAAGTGGAACCCATTTGAAGGACTTCTATTTCTTGGCATTTCATAGGAGTCAATATTTGAGCTTAAAAACTACAGAATTCTCAGTTGCACACAAGGCCCTCTCACGGATTTTGAGATTCTGCTAAAAGCTCCTTAGATTATTATAATATAATAAATGAAGATGGTTATATTGAACACAATATTTTATTCATATATCATGGGTTTAAGTGATCTTTTATCATGTAAAAATAAATAAATAAATTTAATCAAACATGTCCTTATTACATATTAAAAGAAAGAAGAAAACATAAAATTGTATTTCACATTTTTAGATGAACTGAACCTAGTAAAACATAGTTCAAGATTGGACAAATAAGATATAAGGCATGACAACAACTAGGCCTTAATCCTAAAAATTTTGGGTTCAGTAATAGATCTTCAACAGATTTGTTAGAGCCGGCCACAACAGAAAACTAAAAAGTAGCATTTTAATCTTTATTCCTATGCATATCAAATCTTTATTTTAAAAGGGTGGAATTAGCCTTAGGGGAGTAATTTTGTCCCATACCGTTGCTAAATGGGTTTTGATGAGCAATTTTGTGGGAATGATTCCCATCTCATTTTTCCTTGATTTTTGTCTAGAGATCTCAGAGGCAAACGGGTTTAATTATGCTCTCTGCAATTCTTTTGTTTTTGTTTTAATGAAATAGTTTTTTCAACAAAAAAAATAATAAAAAATTGTAATTATTATTTAATAATTCGATAATTGTAAGTGAAGGATTTAAATGTTAAATATTTTTAAGAAAATTATTAGGTACTCTAGGTACATTAAACATGTACTCCTTCCTCTCACAGAAGTAGTGGGTTCCATCATGAATTTAATTAGTGAGACCCACATCTTTTGTTAGAGAAGAAAATACACAGTACTTCCAAATATAATTCTCCTAACTTTGCGGCGGAGAAAAAGGAAGAAGTAAAGTAAACACTTTTTTTTTGGTTGATAAAACTAAAGTAAACACTTGCGTGGTGGCATTAGCATATGGTGATAAAGTCAAAAAAGTCGACTCTCTCATGTATTGCTCACTATAGTTGATACGTAATCACAAAATAAAATCATATTGATGATGCAAGATACAGCAATAAGCCAATAAGCCATTAAGCCATTAAACCAAACTGACAAAAAGTGTGGAAAATTACTCATGAGGAATGTCTAGTGGATTTTCAGCAAGAGCCGTGTTGGCGAGTACTAATGTCTTTTCCTCCGCTGATTTGACACCCAGTAATTACACAAACCTAACTTAATTGGGGTTGAGATGCTGCCACGTGTCCACTCCCAACTTAATTAGTGGGCATTATTAATAAATGACTGGCTCAAACAAATCAACAAGAAGAAAGAGATAATGGAAGCAATAATATTTTAAGTCTTCCTTTTTCTCCGGTTGAATTTAAAAGAGCCATTTGATTAAAAAATAGGACCAATTCCTTTGCATCAAGGGTATTGACAAATATATTATAAAAAAAAACAGGAGGGGGCGTTTAATTGATAAGGACAATGAGAAATTCAAGGAAAAAATTTCCATGGAAACGTATTTTTTTTTATATATAGTTACGATAGCATTTAAATTTATGGCGTCCGTTCATGATGGTTGCTCTTACCATCAAGCCAAGGCACCAATTGGTTTTTAGTGTAGGCGGGATTTGAACCCAGGTCCCTTGTTCGACGACAAGAGACTTTACCAGTTGAGCTAACTGGAACCCACCATGGAAACATATTTGAATATGATATTTTGTTTTAAAAAATAAGTTGTATAAAAATACAATCATACTAAAAAAAAAAATGAATATTTAAAATTGCACGTAAACTAGTGGTAAAAGTAAATTGATATTTTTAACTAAAATAAACAAACCTCTATTTAGTTATATGTGAGATCTCCAGTCTACACATTTTATCAATCTTTTAACAAATATTTTTGAAAGCAATGTTATACATTTTTTTTTTCTTTTTAAAGAAAATCTTTCAAAAGATCTAACATGAGATGTTGAAGCTTGAGGCTGTGTATACCATTTGTTTTGATAAGAGAGTTCCATATCATATTTAAACTGTAATATAAAAATTTCTAAATATTTTGAAAGAAAAATATATTAATTCCTGTATTAAAATATATGTAAGTCGCATGGTAGGGAACTCAAATAAAAATAAAATTTCCCCAGATAAAAAAGAAAAAAGAAAAAAGAAAAGAAAAAGATAACAACCTTATATTCAAAATTTTATTTCAAAATAACCATGTTATGAAGAAGAAACAGAATGTTACATATTTTACATAAGAGGAGAAGAGTATTATAAAATGGACAAAGCATTTGATAAGAAAGGCGAAGAGAATTAAAGAGGGGCCCTCAAGATAACCTCTGTTTTCAAATTAATCCTTACGTTTTCAAAAGTTAAACTTTATACTTTAGACTTTTTCAACTTAAACAAAACATTAACGTATTGATTAGAGTCAAATAATATATATATCGGTTTTAACCCTGTAAATTGTCCAAACTTTTTTGTTCATAGCAAATAGGCGTCCAACGAATAGCAAGGCCTACGGTTGTCCGTGGGCTTCAAAGGGAAAGAGCGGATCTGAACCTACTCAAAAAGGGTAGGAGCCGAGGAGGGGATTTCAATTTTTTTTTAGTATAAACGAAGCAAGCAAACAACATATACAAAGCCCAAACTAAACTAAACTTGCCTTGATATTGGGCTAGTGCACAAATCTAGAACCCATAATGCCTTAATCCACCTACAGCTCTCTCTTTGGACTTTTGGGGACATTATTTTGATGAAATAAGTAATGGAATAGAGTCAAAGACACATAAGACTATTGTAAATGCTAAATAGTCTTGAAAGAGTGAACCGATTGGAAATCAGAGCAGATCTTTGGTCTGGTGCTAAAGTACCGCTTGGTTTTCTGTTTGAAAAGATCTTTTGTTATTTGGTATAATGTTTTTACTACAAAATGGGAGGAAAAAAAAAAGTGGTGATTGCATGAAAACTTTGGATAGCTATGAATCTATGACTCCAAATTCAGTTATGTTTGATGTGATAAAACAATCATTTTTTTTTTTTTTTAGAGTAATAAAACAATCATTAGATAAGATTTAAAAAGAGGATAACTCTTAAGAAGGTGTTATAGAGCTGTTCTATAAGATAACCTTTCCTTTATCACAATGGCTTGGAAGTATTTTTTATTTTGGCAGAAAAGTGAAATACGTTAATTATTAAATATTCTTTTCAATTGGAAATTATATTATTTTCAATTTAAATACTACTTATCATAGTATCATGGATTATTACAGTTTCAAAAACATAATAAGAGGACCCACCTTCCTCAACATTATTACAAACTACAAACGTGGATCAACTTCAATCTTCAGCCCTATTAGCTCTCAACTCCTTAAGTTCTTCAATCAAGTCCGTCAAATTTTCATAAGAGGACCCACCTTCCTCAACACATCTCTTAGCCTTGTCACGTAGCTCTCGAACACGCTTCCTCATCTCCATCGATTCATCACCACCGTCCATCAATTCCCTCACAGCCTTCTCTATTTTCTCTCTTGGCACCAAATTCTTCCCCGCATCAACCCACAAGTTCCAATCCTCTATACCCACCTCCACCCCAATATGGTGCACCTGCGTGACCAACTTCTCATTATAGAAATGCTCGGCATACAAAGGCCACGTGATCATAGGAACCCCAGCACTAACGGCCTCGATCATCGAATTCCCACCGCAATGCGTTAAGAACCCTCCGATGGCGGGATGATCCAAGATCAAAACCTGTGGGGCCCACCCCCTCACAATCATACCCAAATTTTGTTCCTCAAACCCTTTAGGCAACCAATTTTCATTTTCTTTTTCTTTTTCATCATCTTTCCCAAGAACCACCCAAATAAACGGGTGACCCGAGGACCCGAGCCCACATGCTATCTCATAGAGCTGCGTATCAGGGAATTGACACGCACTCCCAAAACAAACGTAAAGCACTGAGTTAGGTTCCTTCCAGTTCAGCCAACTCGTGCACACGTGCTGGTCCACCACGGTGTCGTTTTGGCCTCTCCGTACCTTCTCTTCAACATTCCTATTCATCAGCGCAGTGGGCCCAACATGCCAAACCTTATGTCCCATGATTTTCTTGTAATGCTGTGTGTAATCAGTGTCAAAGTCAACGAAGTTATTGACCACAACGCCCAAACTCTTCAACTCAGCCTCTCTCCACTGTTCCATCAACTGGGTATACCCGTTTGGGGTTCTCACATAGTCAGGGAGCTGAGACCGAGTCATTGTGATCGGGTTGGGCAGACCCGGAACCAAAAAAGGATCAGAATCAGAGTTTACTTTGAGATGCGGTGCATTTGGTCCTCTCATGGATTCTTTCATGCACATAGCGAACATGCATGCAGCGTGGAAAACAAGTCTGGGTATTCGGAGACGGTTAGCGAGGTCGGAGGTCCAAGGATAGAACATGTCAGATACGAGGCAGTCGGGTCGGTGGTGAGTGACAAAGTGTTCGATTTGGGTTTGAAGGAGGGTTATGCCGTGGTAGAGTTTGCCAGCGGTGTCGAGGTCCGTGGCGGAGAAGAAGTTTTCAAAGGATTCGGGGAGGCCAACTTGTTGGGAAGGGAAAGGGATAGTGTGAAGAGAGATATTTTTGTTTTTTTGGAGTGTGGATTTGTGGAGGAGGTTGGCATTGGATGGGGTGGTGATGATGGTGACATTGTGGCCGCGTGATGCGAAGAGTTGGGCTATCTCGGTGAGGGGGATCATGTGGCCTGGTGCCAGAAAGGGGAGGAAGAAGATCTCCAGTGGATGAGAAGCATGGTTGTCCATTGGTGTTTCTGTGAGTGAGTGTTTCAGTGAGTGAGTACTGAGTGTGTGTGTAACAGTCTGAGTTTGCATGCTAATATATAGAGGAACACGTGATTGCTCATTGCTGGCATATAGCCACTCAGAAAAGGAGAGATCACGGAAGAAGTGGTCTGAGTGAAAGGTGAAAATTCAAATTTACTTTAAGGGTATTTATGTCATTAAATGTTGTGAAAACCTCTGTACTATTCTGATATCAGAAAGCAATGAATGCTACTGATAACAGTAACCCAAAAGGTGAAAACAACTTTTCAAGTTAAAGAGATAAGTTTTTAGGAAAAATTGTAGAATCATTGTCATATTTGATAGGATAGAGCTCATATGCATAATACATTTACTTGAAGTGTATTACTGCCTTCAATTCTTCTTTTTTTTTTTTGGATAACTGCCTTCAATTCTTCACAACTATTAGTAAACGTAGTTATAATGATTTTATTGGTTAATGTGAGCATTTGTTTGAATTTAATTATAAAAGATGATATTTTACAAAATTACAAATGTAGACCGAAACCAAACATCTATTCCTCCGACTATATCAAAAACTAATTACTTCACTTTGCATTGTTTATGATCTTATCTTCTCCCGTGATCTCTGTCCAAGTTTCAATTTTGACTTCTATCTCTCATGCTATTTTTATTTTTAAGTGGGGGGGGGGGGGGGGGGTGTTCGATCTGGGTCTCAACCACTGATTTTCGGTTTTCAGAATTTGGGGAGTATGAAATTTTGTGTTTTCTTGCTCCGGAATTGGGTCTAAGCTCACTGGGTGTTTCATTGTGATTTGTTTTAATTTTTTCTCTATTAGTCTCTGGTCTTAATGTTGAATGATTATTTATGTAATGCTATTCTATCTTCTTGTTTTAATGGTCTGGTTTCCTACTACCAAAGACAATTTGATCGTCTGGTTTCCAACAACCTGGTTTCCCTTAGCAAAGAATGTGCGACCTCAATCTCATAATGAAGCTTGTGAGATATCAATCTCATAATGAAGCTAAACAAGACATTGGTGTTGGTTCTTGTGCTAGGATACTGAACTAGATCTAGCCAGCCTGGTGAATCTGCGATGGATAACACTGAAATTCAACGGAAGGGGGAGAGAGAGTTGATGAGAGAAAAAAAAATAAAAATAGTTTTTTTTTTTTGGTAAAAGAAAAATAGAAATATTTTTAGGACATAGTTTAATGGGAAGGAGAATTCTCCTTCGTAGTGGATTCCATTAAATAGATTATTCATATGTATTATTTAAAAAAATTACATGATTGATTAAAAATGTCATATGATTAAAAGTACATGTGAATGGTCTATTTACTTGTCACATAGTGTGTTGGACGAGGATTCTTCCAAACCGAATTGAAGGAAAACTATTTTCATATTTTTAAGTGAGAAATAGTTTTCCTCCAACCCGCTTTGGATCCTCCTCCAACCCACCACATGGCAAGTAAATAGATCATCTACCTATACTTTTAAGTGCTGATATGTTTATTTATTTATTTTTTTAAGTGCTGATATGGTATTTTTTAATATTATCTCTGTCACTGGGTGTTACAGCATTAGTGACATTTGGCATTTTGACATGTCGCACAGGCATGTGTGATTCAGATGTAGAAAATAACTAATTCATGGAAGTTATTTTTCGAAAATGTTATATTGGTCTAGAATGGTGCCAATTAAATTGTCTATAAATTAAAAGGATCTAATTCGTTGTCAAATACACAGTTTTGTAAGAAACTCTTTAAAAAAATTAGAGAAATTCTAAATCGGTAATTGGTGACTTTATTGTATTTTGGAAGTGAATTGCCATAACCTTATAGCAAAACTCTTTCGAATAGGGCAATTATCACTTTAAAGAAAATGATTTTTTTTTTTTTTTTGCTAAATTAAAGAAAGTGATATTTACGTCTCAAAGTTGTATTTATTTTCACATCACAAAATTCCCCCAACAATTAATCTCCACAATATCTAAGCGTTAAAAATATGAAACTTTTCTCTCCTTACTTTTTAATTGTTATCTATATAGAGATCCATATGTGTGGCAGTCTATGAAGCACGAGTATGTTTTTGGTACTGGTACCGATATCGGTACGGTACGACGAGTATATTTATTAAATATATATTTTTATATATATTGTTATGCTTAATTTTTTTATATCTTCTTAAACATATGTGAATTTAAGAGCAATCATGAATAATAAAATACATCTATTACCATTAAATGGTGGTTAGAGTACAAACCAAGATCCAAAAAACTAAATAAAAGAAGTATTCAATATTGAAACTAAAATAAAATAAAAGATAAGTGTTCAAGAGGTTTGATTGAAGGTAAGACTAATGAAAAAATACTAGTTATTTCATACTTATTTGATAAAATGTTCAACTTTTTTTTTTTTGGATACTTCTAGGTACTCATGCAAAAGTACCCAAGAGACACTAATATCCGATAGGTATCCGTACGTCACTATTTTAGGAGCATCCGGGCTTTATAGGTGGCTGCCCAAATAGGGAAAATGAAAGAAGCTTTGAAATGTGCGATAAATGATTGGGTTTTCTGCAGTTTTTAAGAGGAAGAAGTACGCAGTTTTTTCTGTGGAGAGATTACATTAATAACTAATAAGGCTAGTGTATATGCACATGCTGATCTTTTATAGCCAAGTTTAAAAAATTTGATTGTTTGTTTGAAGAACAAGAAAAAGTAGAAAGTAAATGGTGTGTCCAAAACGTACGGCATCGAGCAACGTACGCGTCTACCCCATAGGTTGCCACCCTTAATTCTTTAAATCACATGCAGTTCCTTAAAGCAATGGAAGTCAGACAACAGAACAAGGCGGTGGAAGCCAAACGGAGTGTTAGAGATTATCACATATAATCCCACATTGGAAAGAGTTGGAGTGAGTAATAGGTATATAAGCCATGGGCAATCCTCATCTCACAAGGCGTCTTTTGAGATTGAGTTAGGCCCATTGGACTTTAACATGGTATCAGAGCGAAGGCTCTAATTTTGTGCAGTTCTGAGTCCTTCCAGGCGTTATTCCGCTGCCTCAGCTATCTCCGGCACCTCTCCTGTCCGAAATCCGGTCGTCGCGCTGCCAAGAAGCTGATTCATCGCCAAAAGGACCCACTGCCGCCCTCGGATCTGCCGTTCCCGGACTCCGATCAAGACACCACCGGTACCGTTGGAAAGATCTCAAGATTATAGACTCAACGGCACAAAAAACGGCGGCATTGGACACCGGACGCGCCCTCACACGCCGCCTGAAGATCCGGTGAGCCGTCACGCGCCAAACCTCTTCTCTGCCACGTGTCACGCCTCCAGGACGCCACGTCAGCCCTAATCCACGTCAGCCCTAGACAGCTACTACCACGTCAGCACAGTGCCACGTCAGCCCTAGCGTTGACTTTTTCGTTGACCAGAGTTGACTTTTTGCGTTGACCAAGCGTTGACTTTTTGCGTTGACCAAGCGTTGACTTCTCCATTGACCAGAGTTGACTTTTTGCGTTGACTTTGACCAGCAGTGTTGACTTTTTCCAGAGTTGACTTTTTGCAACCCAGGTGCTCCCTACCCAGTTTTTCGTGCTGATTTCATTTTTGTGGTCTGTTTTTGCAGTTGAGATTTCATTATGACTCAAAGTGAAATTTCTAAGCCTATTCATAGGCGATCCAATCAGAAGAATTATCATCTTATTTGTGCCTTTTGCAAGCATCGCGGTCACACTATTGATCGATGTAACATGCGTGCCGGCATTCTTCAGCGCTCTGCAGCCTTGACTGCCTCTGAGTCTGTACCATCATCCGATGCTGCATCTTTTGATCCTGTCTCATTGACTACACCTACTTACAGCATAGCAGATCTACAAGCCCTCTTCAGTCAGGTTCAAGCTTTGTCTTCCAGTGCATCCAATTCTGCTCTTTCTGTGACACCAGGTATCTCTTCTGAATGGTTCTTAGATTCTGCCTGCTGCAATCACATGACGGACAATCCTCACCTCACAAGTGCCCACACTCCTCCTGTCTTACCTACTATTACCACTGCTGATGGCTCCGCCATGACTGTTAGTCATGTTGGCTCCATCTCTACCCCTAACTTATCTATCTCTGATGTCTTTTGTGTTCCTAAACTGCATCTTAATCTTTTATCTGTTGGCCAACTAACCGAACTTGGTTTAAACCTGTTCTTTTCTTCTCGTGGTTGTCTTGTGCAGGATTCTCGGACGGGGCAGATCGTTGGGTCCGCGCGTAAGGTTGGACGGTTGTTTGAGCTCACTTCCCTTCACTTTCCGTCTTCATCAGTCTCCGCCCCTGTTATTGCTGCTTCTGCCTCCATCGAGTTGTGGCACTCTCGTCTAGGTCATGTTTCTCTTCCTCGTATTCAAACCTTAGTATCTAGGGGTCTATTAGGTTCAGTTTCTTCTAGTCCATTTGATTGCATGCCATGTCAGCTCGGCAAACAACCTGCCTTACCTTTTAATAATAGTGAGTCTATTGCTTCTGCAACTTTTGATCTTATACATTCAGATGTATGGGGGCCCTCTCCTGTTCCCACAGTGGGGGGGTCAAGATATTTTGTTATTTTTGTCGATGATTTTTCTCGTTACACTTGGATTTATTTAATGAAAAATTGTTCTGAAGTTCTCACAATATATCGTGATTTTGCTAAAATGGTTCAGACTCAGTATTCTAAAGCTATTAAGGTATTTCGCTCTGACAATGCACGAGAATATAGACAAACAGATTTTTCTACTATTCTTAAACACTATGGAACTGTTTTTCATACCTCTTGTGCTGGCACCTCACAACAAAATGGACGAGCTGAACGTAAACTCCGTCACATCCTAGATACTGTTAGGGCTCTCACCAATGCAGCCTCCACTCCTGCCTCATTCTGGGGTGAAGCTGCTCTCACTGCAGTATACACCATCAACCGATGCCCCTCACCTGTCATTCAAAACACAACACCATATGAACGGTTGTTTGGCACAGCTCCAAACTACAGTCTACTCAAGGTTTTTGGTTGTGTCTGTTTTGTTCTTCTTCAACCAACGTGATCTTCAAGTTGTCAACAGTTCAACCTCTCAACTTTGCTGATGATTTTTTTTTTTGGGAATTTCAGGGCCAAAATGCCCCTCTAGCAAGAGAGTCGAGATCGAGAGAACTGTGCCGTTTGGAGTGTAAAACGGGGGCAACAACAATCAGCTTAAAGATTGGTAAAAGCTCAAAATATGAGGTATTGTTAAATTATTTTATCTGCAGGAAAATAAAAAGTATAAAAAAATAAAAACCTCCATGCACATGTATTTGTTTGTTAAATTGAATTAGCATTCCTGCTCCGGGAAAAAAAAAGCTTTAAGCTAAGATGCAAAGAAATGTGTTAGGGTCATTTTTTCTCCTTGACTCGCGTTGAGGTCTCATTGAGCATCTTTATTGACCCAAGTTCAAGTTTGGGAAGTTGAGTCTATTACTCACTTCACCATAGTAATGGTGAAGGCTAGAGGTGTGTCTTGAACATATCTAACAGCTTTTTAAGAATAAATAGATGAACAATTTCATCTAGAATAAATTGTATTGATGGGAACGTGAAAAATAAATTTATGGAAGTAAAGAAAATCGGTATAATAACAACACAGAATAAAGAAAAATTCTCATTCAAGTACTCAACGATTACAAACGATAAATTTGATATCTGCTGAATGAGTTTAGCTTAAACCAGAAGAGTTCTCTCTTTAAACTTCATGTGGCTGAACCAACCAACCCCTTGCATGTTAGACTTGTGCTCCCTTTTATAGCGTTGACTAGGCTATGGTAATATCCTTAAGGAATGATTTTGTTCACTAATTTATATAGAAATGATATACCCACTACTCTACAATGTATTCAAGTAAAATAGTCATTCCCAACAAAGCAAGACTCTTACTTAGCAATACTAAAGAAAGATTACCATAAAATAGGAATATACATATACAATTGTACGGAAAATTACAAAATATGCTCTGGTAAAGAAAATTACCAGCTGCCGCGGTGTCTAATTTCCTCTCTTAGCTCTATTGTGGCTGGACTGGATCCCATCGTCACCGTCATTTCTGGAAAAGTCTCCGACTATAAAACAGAGTAAAAAGTAGGAAGGTAAGATCTAAGTACTGTTCTTTTTTGTATTTTGGCTAATCATTTTTCAAAACATCCCGTATCCAACTCTCCATTTTAAACTTTAGTTCATTTAAATATTATTTCTTCTCTATATTCTTCACTATATTTCTTTTCAAAACACCCAATTCAAAACTGTGATTGAATTACTATTATTTGGAATTATCAAATCAAATCAAAGAATCAACACAATTTTATAGTAGATGCATTTAACAAGCAACTAATAACAAATTCCATTACTACATTAAGCAAGCAACTAAACAAATTCCAGTATTAAGATAACAAATAATTGCTCAAAATTTTTAGTAATTCATCCCATCTGCCATGCAGAACATATACCTATAATTTTTCTTCCATGAACAAAAAGATAAAAATCATGGCTTTATCTTGCAAATTTTTAATGGAGATTTTGTTCAAAGATTTTGATACTCATAAGATATCAAATATGCAATCTACGCCTTATTAATCTTTAGAAGTGAGAAAAACTATATCCAAAATTTCAGAGTTTGACTTCAAGAGTCAAGAGTCAAGACCCCATAATAGAGTGTGTTGATGTTATGATAGTCAAGAGTCAAGACCCCATAGTAAAGTGTGTTGAGCGACACGTCTCATACTCTTCTATGCTCAAATTAAAGTACCGCTTTGGTTTTCTGTTTGAAAAGATCTTTGTTATTTGGTATAATGTTTTGACTACAAAATGAGAGGAAAAAAAAATGGTGATTGCATGAAAACTTTGAATAGCTATGAATCTATGACTCCAAATTCATTCAGTTTTGTTTGATGTGATCAAACAATCATTTAATTTTTTTTTTTTTTAATTATTGAGAATAATAAAACAATCATTAGATAAGACTTAAAGAGAGGATAACTCTTAAGGTCTTAAAGAACTGTTCTATAAGATAATCTTTCCTGACGTATTTTTAATTTTGGCAGAAAAGTGAAATACGTTATTTATTAAATATTCTTTTCAATTGGAAATTATTTTGTTTTCAATTTAAATACTTATCAAAATATTACTATTACAGTTTCAAAAACAAAATTGTACAAATTAATGCCCACAAAATCTAAGCGTTCAAAAGAAGAAAACTTTGTCCCGTTACTTGTTAATTGTTATCTATATGGAGATCCACATGCGTGGCAGCCCAGAAGAGGGAAAATGAATGAGAGCATTGAAATGTGTGATAAGTGATTGGGTCTTCTGCAGTTTTTTAGAGGAAGAAGTATGCAGTTTTTTCTGTGCAGAGATTACATGTAATAACTAATAAGCCTAGTGAATATGCACATGCAATTTGATCTTTTATAGCCAAAGGTTTAAAAAATTAGATTGTTTGTTTGAAGAACAAGTAAAGGTAGAAGTAAACGGTGTGTCCAAAACGTATGGATCGAGTAACGTACGTGTCAACCCCATATGTTGTGAACATGCAGTTCCTTAAAGCAATGGAAGTAAGACAAAAGAACAAGGCGGTGGAAGCCAAACGGAGAAACAAGCAACGTGATCTTCAAGTCTTCAACCTCTCAACTTTGCTGATGATTTTTTTTTTTTTTGGGAATTTCAGGGCCAAAATGCCCCTCTAGTAAGAGAGTTGAGATCGAGAGAACTGTGCCGTTTGGAGTGTAAAAGGGGGATCGAGAGGGAAGTGAGGATTTTCATTTACACCAACAATCAGCTTAAAGGGTGCCATTGATAAAGGCTCAAAATATTAGGTATTGATTAAATTATTTTATCTGCAGAAAAATAAAAAGTATAAAATTTAAAACCTTGCAATTTGAACCTCTATGCACATGCACGAATTAGCAAAAAAGAAAACAAAAAAAGCTTTAAGCTAAGCTGCGAAGAAATTAATGTAATAAAATTTTGTTGCTAGGAGAGAAGCGGATGCTAACACAAGCTTTTGTTCAAAGATTTTGATACTCATGAGATATCAAATATGCAATCTACGCGTTAATCTTCCTCTCCAAAAAATCCTACCTCTTTATGAGGATGTGGGTTCGATCCCCGAGATCTTTAAAATATAGTGTGTGAGTTTAGATTAGTATTTCTATTATATATAAAAAAAAAAAAAAAAAAAAAAAAAAAAGTGAGAAAAACTATATCCAAAGTTTGAGAGTTTAATTTGACTTCAAGAGTCAAGACCCCATAATAGAGTGTGTTGATAGGAGCCACTGGTGTGTTGCTTGACACATCTCACACTCTTCAATGCTCAAGTTAGAGAGAGTGTCTCTATCTTTTTGTAAACTTGAATAGATTTTAAAGAATTATTTTTGAAAAATACAAGCGTCCATTTTGCTTGATATAGAACACTCTTTAGATAGGGTTTAATGAAATGTGTTCTATAAGGAATCTTGCTTGTCCAACACATCAAGAATTTATATAAATTAAAGTTATTACTTGCCAATCAAATACTTTTTTTCTTCAGAATAACTGGAATATAGGCAAGATTAGATTAAATCTCCTTTCCTTCTAACTTACTTGGCCACGACTTATCGAGCTTACATATCCGAGTTAGAAGCGCCTTAGTGGGTCATTCCTTGTAATTAAACGAGCTGACCCTCTATTTGAGATGTGCAACCCGACTATCCCTGATCAATATATTATTCTTCTTGTTTTCATACCTTGTTCTTGCGCACTCTCGAACCGAGGTGATGACTAATTTGTCGCATCAAATGCCCCCTATTCCCTAGCCAGACCAACTCGACTTTGGGTCTTTCATTGGTTAGCTCTAGAATGTGGGGATATTTTGTTACAATGCTCGATTTTTTTTTTTTTTGGTGCTTATTCTCCCCATTCTTAAAATCAAAATGGAATTTTACTTCCTTTCAAGTTGGAGGAACATAAAATGTGACAATAATAGAACCGCAAATAAAACCTTGGCCATGATAATTCTCAGTCCATTGGAGATTGATTGGATGATAAAACAGAGCAAGAATTGATCCAAAACAAACAGATACAACACACATATTTTAGGTGGTTGGGCAACTTGCCTATGTCCACATAGAGATTTGTAATATAACTAGTATAGCTATAAATACAATAAAATCCTTTATCCGGAGCACTTGAGAGACCCTTCTCTCAAGTCTCTTTTCTGGTTTTCAGCCTTTCCGTGCCATTTCAGCCATCTCTTTCACGTTGTCTTCTTCTCCCCTTTTATAGAGTTTATGTACTTGGAATATCTTAGAAACTAATATAATATATTTTAGATATTTATGAGATATTTCTATGGGATATTTGTGAGATATTTTGTGGGATATTTATCAATTTGTAAAGTGTGTGTAGCTATAAAGTTGAGACCAAAATCCAACTTTGCTTCCTATTTTATTCCTATCCATATACTTGTAAAAATTACAATTTTTGTCCCTCCACAAGTCAATCTCATGACTATCGTAACCTATTTGTCTCTGTTACAAGGGATTTGTCACTTTTCTCCCTTCTTTGTCTAGAGGGCAAAGTAACTCAACTTAACTTATCTTATAAGGGATATAACCCGTCTCCCAAACAATACAATTGTCTGTGAAACACATAATCATCTTGTGGGTATGATAAAAAGAGGTTACACCGTGTTATAGTGTGATCACACCCTCATTTTCTTACGGTTCCATAGTGTGAGGTCAACAGAAATAATGATAAATCAAATGTTCTATAATTAAGCAGCCAAAATCTAAGAATAGGTGAAGGAATTCTTATGCTTAATAATATTATTTTGCAAAAAATCACTATTTGGAAACTATTGAAATATTTAGTCTTTTTTGTGAACTCAAGAGATGAGTTCCAAACTTTTTTTTTTCCCAAGAATTCGTTTATTGAGGAGACGAGTTCCAAAAAGGACTAAATTGCTCAATAGTTTTAAAACAATGGTTTTTTTTTTTTTTTGCAAAATACTTTTAAAAAATGGATTATTGAGCAAAATCCCTCTCTCTCGTGAAGTCCATGTAATTAACAAGCCTTCAGAAATTTGCATTTGCTTCATGGCTATCGAAACCTTAAGAAATAGGCAAGGTCTCAAGAACTAATTGATAGGTTGAAACTGAGGAGGTATTAGGTAAGACTTGTGCTCTTCAAGACAACCATAATTTATTAATTACTTTCCAAAATAACTTGTCAATGAATTTGTCCTCATTCAATCACTTCAAATTGAACCTACTTAACTTGAAACTTTAAAATCGAAAAACTTTTGAATCTTTCGGCTTAACCCATGTAGCCGATTTTCATGATCTAATTCAAGACTTTTGCCAAGCTTGTGTTCAAACTCTTATTAGATTGAGTTGCTCATATATATATATATATATATATAAAAGCATCAAAGATTTTATTAGAAAAGAAAACCAAACATATACAAAACAATCTAAACCTCCCTTGAGATAACATTAATAAAACTCGGGGGCACAAGGAAGAATCAAAAGAGCCAAAATAAGAGTTTTTCAAGGACCAACTAGCTAATTCACGAGCAGCAACGTTATATTCTCTATACACCCAGCTATACTTATATGGGTAATGCAAGATGCAACATTCCTGATATAATTGATTATAGTAGCTATTTTCCATGAGATTTTTACGCCATTTTTGCTAATAGCCTCAATACAAACCTTGGAGTCACCTTTTATAATTAAGTTTTGCAGATTGGAGTGGATCAGTGGAAGGCCACCCTTATCTCCCATCTAAGTGCCTCTGCTTCTACTTGAATAGGGATATTGGTGTGAGCTTTCTTCGAGTGGGCAAACACCAAGTTCCCTCTTGAATCTCTCGCCACAATAGCAAGCACTAAATGGCTATTTCCAAAATTGTAGCATCATAATATATTTTAATACACCCCTGATTTGGCTTACTCCACCTGGGATTTTGTCTATATTTTGCTTTTGAAGTCATGCCCTTTTACTACAGACAAGTGCTCTAAGAACAATCTATTAATCCCTCTACGCAAATCATCAACCGATATCGTCTGTGCCTCATGGACCACCTTATTTCTCATTTTTGAAATAAGATCTATTAATAAAGCCCCATATAAAGTAAAGCATCTTCTCTGTTCTTGGTCAGCCAATAAACTCTTGGGGGGGTGGATGATGAACTCAACTAGTTGATTCTTATTTTCAAACCGTAATTCTTTTATTTTGACACCCAACAACTTCCAAACCATAAGGCTCTAGCCATATCACATTATGCAAACAAATGAATAGCTGATTCATTCTCTTTCTCACAAAGTGGACATGAACCTTGATGGTCATTACTGAATCTACCATTTCTATCTTTAGTGGGAAGCACATTAGAAGAAATTCTCCACAATAACATTTTCAATCTTTCATGGAGTTGCATTTTCCAAATATTGCCATAAAGTTGATCAAATACCTCATGTTCCCCAAGGCTTCTACCTGACCAATACACTGATTTAATGCTGAATTCTCCAGTGGTAGTTTTTGTCCAGGCCCATCTATGAGGCTGTACTCCTATAGCAATTGGAATATTTTTTATTGCATTGACAGTATCTATGTCAAAAAAGGCTTTTAGCTTGTCTACATCCCACCCCATTTTATCTTGAGTGAATAGCTGAAAGAGAGGGCAGCCCAGGATCCACGGGTCTTCCCAAACTAGAATACTGTTTCCATCCCCCACAACAAGGCATGCTCCTTCAGCTAAAACATGCTTAGTGCTTACCAAACTTTTCCAGGTCCATGATGCAAAGTGGCTTGAATGGTGTTTAAACCAATTCCCATTAACTCTGTATTTAGATAGCAGCAGATTAATACAGGGGCTATCTTTTTTGGAAAGAACCCACCAAGCAAGCTATGTGGCCTTAGAATCTACGAAGTGAGCAATTTCAAAATTTGAAGGTTAGAGGTTATATCCAGACCTGATGAAAAAAGTGGGATCACTTCTTATGGACTCATTGAGAATAATTCTAAATAACTAAATAAAATAGATAGACCTTTCTCTTAGTCTCTCAAGTCGATAGATCTTCTCAATTGAAAAATCCTTTATGTGGATAATACACATTCAAGTTGACCACAAGCCTAATTCTAACACACATAGGCGGGGCTAGAGCATAGTGAGTCAAATAAATAAATATATATATATATATATATATATATATATATATATATATTATATATATCTATTAAAAAATTGAGATTTTTAGCATTTAACCCCACTAAAAAATGAAAAATATACTAAGAATAGGGTCAATATTACTAAAATTATCATCAAATCCTTTTTATTTCCCTTTAAACTAACAAAAAAAAACCAAGTAACACAAAAAATAGCTCAAATAACATTTACAGAAATTAATCCAAAATATTTAATTAGTTTCCATACTTCAATAAAAATCACAAATAGGTTCATAACTAGGAGTGTAATCGGTGAGGTGCGGTACGGGTTTCTCCGGATTTATGCACCTACACCTTATAGTGCGGTTTTCCTATTACACGCACTTGTACCTGCACCTATTAAGAAAGGTTTTGGCGCGATGCGGTTCGGTTTGGTGCGGTGTAGGTGTAGTCTTGCAGTTTGGACTGAACTCATTTGGGTCGGATTGGACCAACCCAAATGTCAATTTTAATCTAAAAAATCCACCTTTATAACAACTAAAAAAATTGGCTAATTATAGCATACAAATATAAATCATAGTTTCCAATCTCAACCTGAATATTTAAGAAAAAAAAAATTATAACATACATATCTCATAAAATGAATCATAATTTTCAATCTCAACCTACACATATATGTCATCCTTATACAAATATAACACAATTTTAACCTTTACATACCATTAACATACAAATATAACATAACATCACTTACATATACCATTAGCATATAAATATAACATACTAGAAGGTGTAATCGATAAAATGTGGTACGATTTTTTCCTAATTTATGTACCTACATTTTATAGTGCGTTTTTCCTATAACACGTACCTATACTTATTAAGATCGGTTTTAGCACGATGAGGTACAATGCAATTCTTGCGATTGTATCGGTAAAACTTATACCCCTATTCATAATACCCATTAAAAAATTACTAATTTGACCCCACTTAAAAATAAAAATAAAAAAATTCTGGCTAAACCACTGGTTACACAAACACCCATTAATTAGCAAGCTGAAGCAAGCAAGTAAAATATAAAGTTGAGTGGCAACAAGAAGACAGAAGGAAAAAGAAAAAAAGAAAAAACGTATCATCAATTAAATATTAGTATTGGAGAAGAATTAGCATAAAATGGACCAAATTAATGACTAGGCGTGTTAGCCTAGGCCCTAGACTAATAAAACAAGCTCAAACATACCACTCTAAACTACAACTCCTACACCTACTCGAGACAAAGACAAGAGTAGAACTCAGCTCTTTGCATTTTGCACTCCTGAGTCCTGACTTTTACCATAAATTGGCATCTTAATTTTCCATTCTGGCACATGTTACAACTTACAACTTAAAACTGTCTTACGTCACTGTTAGCTACTTGGGTGGTCCATTTTCAATTTTGTTCTCCTTCATTACTCGCACGAACCAGCCCCAACTTTTGACAAACTTTATGCACTTTTTTGCAGTCTCCTCCTTTACTGTCTTTTCAGGAATCCTCTTTTACGGTTTTACCACTCCCTATTTTGGAGGTTCCGTCATCTACGGATCACGCTCAAGCAACAGTGTCACCTTTTTTTCCCACACGAGAAGGAACTAGAACCGGTTTTGGGTGTCGCTTCTTACATATATAATTTACAAATTACAACATATAAGGATGGGATGGGACAGGACATTGAGTGAGTGAGTCACGTGATAGCTTGTCCATCACGTGATCGTTCCCACGTTTTAACCATGAAATTCAAATGAAACCAAAACTGGTTTTTATTTAATCATTTTCCAAGCTCCAGCCAGTGAGGGTCCCGATGGTCAGAGTGCCCAATTAACGGCTCTGATTTCACGTCAGACCCTGATTCTTTTTCCTGTGAATTTTCCCGATTCTCCCGATTTTGCCCTTGCCTCTCTTCCTCCATCTCTATCTCCATATCCACCTCCTCCTCGTTCCTCCTCACGCGCTTAACACCGATTGGAAACCCAAACAAACGCGGCGCCGTTTCGTCCTCCTCTTCACCCATGTGAGCCCCACCTCCCACGCATGTATCCTCCGTTATCGTTACCTGCTTCGACGGCAAAAGATCAAGAGGCTTCCCCTCCGGTATCGAAACGGAGACGCCGTTACAGTTACCGGTACCGTTACTACCACCACTTCCGTCCAATTGACCGGAGGCGAAGTTCGTCATCAGAGCGAATATGTTATTGCAGAGTCCCCTCAGCTGAGTCAACTCGTGACTCAGCTGCGAGTTCTCCTTCCTCAGCCGCTCGTTCTCCTCAAGGAGCTCCGGCGTCGTCGTGCAACTCGTAGTCCGGTGCACCGCCGCCGGAGACGAGTTCGACGAGAGCACCTGCTCGTCTCCTGAGTTCGACGGAGATACAGTACGCACCACCGCTGGCGCCGCCGCAGCAACCGTCACCGCTGCCGCTGCTGCAGTAATAGCTATGTTAGCCGTCGACGGAGAGATTTTCCGGCGCTGTATTTCGCGGAGGAGAGCTTTGTCGCCTCGCCGGAAATAGTCGTTCGCGAATTCCCATCGATCCGGCACAACTTTACGAAATCCCTACAAATTAAATAATAATAATAATAACAACAAAAAAAAAAAACATAAATTATTAAAACATTCAACACCGTTTGGTTTCCAAGAAAATTTTATTTTTATCATTTTATGTAATCGTGGATATGGATGTGGAGGCTTACGTAGGTGTTGAGCTGGCGAACGAAGCTGGAGAAGTTGTTGTGCTTGAAGTATTTTGGGAGCAAATCGCGAGCGAACTCAGCGGGACGCCAAACTATGAAGGTCGATCCGTCGTCGTTCCAGGAAATGAGTTCGTCAACGCCAGGGTCCTCCACCAGTTGGTATGTCTTGGTGAGGAATGGAGTGGGTATAGATCTCTGCGAGTCTCCGGATCCTGGTCCGGGTCCCGGTCCTGCTCCGGAATCTCCTGTTTGTTCAACTGGTAACGGTGCCATGGGCCTCGGTTTCGGATCCGAGCCCTAAAACTTAAAGACTGGTTCTCACTCCGCGTCTTGGCTCTATTAAATTTGTTACCAACTGTTAGATCAGACTCCGATAAACCAAAGAAAAAAAATGATAATTATAGATGTATAATATATTATTTCATCTATGGAAACCAATAAAGATCATAGCATGATATAACAGGTTCGAGATCTAAGCGTCTAGACGGAGAATATGACAATGATAAACAAATAATCTACTCAAACAAATCAAAATTCAAAACTGAGTTTTTTATTTTTATTTTTTTATTTTAAGCTTTACCTGGGAAACACGGATGTTTTTTATGGAAACAACGTGCTAATCTTTTCTCACCAACCAAATAAGGAAAGTAGGAAACACAATCAGACAGCCCGGTGAAACCAAAGCAAAGCAAAGCAAACACCACCGCTACGGAGCTGAGCCGACACAGCCTGAGAGAGCAATATTGAGAGAGAGAATGAAAGAGAATTAGTTTTTGTTGTTTCTAGAAGGTTCTGGGGGGTGGGACTTGTGAGTAAATGATAAGTGATGAGGGAGGGATAATGGAAAAAAGAAAAACAGAAAAAAAAGAAATTCGGGGGTTCGAGAAGGAAAGGGAAATAAAAGATCAGGAAAAAGGGTAAAGGTAAAATGATAGTGGGGCCCATGGAAACAGATAGAGAGAGAGAAGATAGGAAAGTGCCAGAAAAGTGTGTCTAGCTCCTTCTTCTGTGGTCTTTTCCAGAAGCTTCCCTCTCTTTCTTTCACAATTTTTTTTTTTATATTATTTTTGTTGTTTTTTAATTAAATTACTTATTTTCATATTTTGCAATATTAAGTTAAATTTGGATTGAGATCTCATGTAATATTTATAATATTATATAGATTGTAATTTATTTGAATTGTTAGGATTTAAAGTTAAAGAGTTAACTTTTAATCTCAACTTTTAAATAAAAAAATAAAAATATATCAAAAGAATAAAATAATAAAAAAAAAAAAAAAATTATGAAAAAAAATGTGCTATTACATTCATGCAATACTTTTTAGGTATTGCATGAGATCTCATTCCGTAAAATACGTGTCATTAAGTTATGGAGAGTTGAATCCGGTGCAGGAGATAAGGATTTCGAGTGGAAGAATAAATGGGCTTTAAAGGGGAGTGAGACGAAGAAGGGTCAGGTTTTGCGTTATTGTTGCCACGTGACTATTATATTCATTGGGTAATATATAAGAGGTGGCAAAATTGGGTTGGATGAAAATTGGAATATTCCTTATTTCCTCTCTGCTTTTCACAAATTTATTTATTTATTTTTTCTACTTTTTACCATGAGTTTTAGCATGAGAATCCTAGTTTACTTTTTGTAAAATATCATGATGTACATCTATAGTATAGTATGTGATTTGTAATTAATATACATATTAGGATTTTGTTGACAGATATCCTTAAAACAATGGTTAAGATCATTAAATACTTATACTTTATAAGAAATAACAAAATTTTAATATTATAATAATGAATGAAAATACTAAAATATCTTTAAAAACTATTTTTATATTATTTTAATATTTAAATTTTACTATTTCTTATAAAATAAAAGTAATAAATACTTCTTTAATCATTATTTTAAGGACATTAGTTAACAGCAGCCTTCGTTAAAGTGCAAGCTCGAATGTCTGTCTACAGAGATGTGGCATAAATTAGAGTGTACGGACAAATGTAGCCATTGAGTGCTGCACTTGGAGCTAAAATACGAGGACAACAGCATAGTGATTCAAAGATAAGGACTGGCCCAATGCTACGCTCGTCTGGTACATGCGGTTACATATTGTGACAGTGGCTGGTTCTAGATGGGGGTCCTGGAGATATTAGGAGAGAATAATTGAGATTTTTAAAAGGCGGCACCAAGCAAAATGAGGAAGATATCGGTTCAAATTTAATAAAGACTTTATGATATTCAATACTATACAATACAATTAGGGATGGCAACGGGGCGGATCGGGACCGGATCATGGGTGACCCGAACTCGCCCCGACCTATAAACATGTGACCCGACCCCGCCCCGACCCCGAACCGCCCCGCCCCGCCCCGAATTTTTTTAAAAAAAAACTTATACTCTTCAATTAAAATAAAACCCAAACCTCAAAAATTCATCTAACATGGATTCTCTTTAATAAACACAAACAAAAATTATTTGTTTTGAATTGGTTTTACCTAAAATGTTATAATCACATAATAATAAAAACCAATATTTTTGTAATATTATTAAAAGTAGGTGCGGGTCGGGGCGGGTCGGGCTAATCGGGGCGGGGCGGGGCGGGTCAATGCCAATACCCATTACCGCCCCGCCCCGGTGATCGGGGCAAAAGTCTTGCCCCGTTCCCGCCCCGCCACCTCTACGGGGCGGGTAATATCCGTGCGGGGCGGGGCGGGTCGGGCCGGGTCGGTGCAAAATTGCCATCCCTAAATACAATATTAAAAAAAATATATATATGATAAATGAATTTACGTTAATTTGGACAGTCCTCTAGCCATATGTCAATGCTACTGTTGACATAAGCCTATTTTATTTATGGCAAAGCCCCAACCGTTCAATGACTTTAAGTCTTATTAATTAAATAAGCATTCAACCTTACTTGTAGAAGCTTCTCTTAGAAGAAGAACAACATTCTCCTCAATTGCTTATTTATGGTTTAATTTTGCTGTCAATGGAACCTAGGCAACATTGCAATTTTCCAGCTGGATCTAGCTATCATTTTGTTTGTGTTTCACTGTTTCTTTCAACTTTCAATGAGAACATTTTGCTCCACTCATTTCCTAGCTATACCGTATTTATTCTTGTTTTAATGTCACATCTAGAATTTCCTAGCTCTATTTGTTCTTAAGCATTCAGACCGAGTGCAATGTTGTTAGACGGTTAATATTAAAAGTTGTTGTTTTTTTTTTTTTTTTTTTTTCAACTTTCCACTTATGTTGTCTAAAAGTAACTTTTTATACTTTCTTAAAATATTTGTTTAGATGATGCAGATAAAAAATAAAAAAGACAACTTTCAATCTCAATTGTTGAAACTATTGCATAGTGCAATGGATTAGCTTGTGTTTGACTAGCCAAGTAGACATTGAAGGACCTAACATTATTAGCATCATGATAATTGACCTAGATAGAAATCATAACCCCGAAAACTTCTAGAGAGACCCAGAGAGACCCAAGCCCCTGAACCCAACTGAGCTTCTCATCCGTGTTCAGGGTTGCGCGACCTACCCTCACCTCCGTGTGAGGGAGATCGGTTGCGTAGCCCGTTTCCATGTCCGTTTCCTTTTCCTTTCAGTTTCCCATTTTATTTTTCCTTTCCTTCGTTTTTTGACTACCGGATTGGACGGATCTGAGTCACCGCCACCACCCCCACCATCATCTACTTTTCGCTTCACTCCTCACCCTTCCGATCTGGTTTTGTATGGTGGAGATCTGCTGGAGACGTTGGGTGACTCGAGTCTCCATCGGCTTCTCCCTTTTTTGTCGGCACGATTTTGCCATTCCAGTGGACGCCGAGACCCTCTACGCCAGTTGATGGTCGATGGACATCGGATTTGGGGACTTCTTCCAGTCCGTCCCTCTTTCGACCCTATCTTTGGGGTTGATTTTTTATAACTCTTTTTGAAGAGCCCCTACCACATCCGAATCGCATGGCAAACTCGATTCGACTTAGTGGTTTACTTGGCTGGGATTATGACTCCAAATCTTCTGTTGCTCCGAATATTGATAGTCGTAGTTGCTCTTGCACTTTTCTGGACGGTGGCCAAATTATGTGTCGATCGGTGTTACTGTTGTTGTACTGTTTGTGTTTGTTTTTGTTGTAGTTGTTGTATCGTTGTTGTTGTGTTGTTGTTTTGTTTTTACTGCCCTTTTGATAGGGTCTTTGCTGTGACGTATGTCACTTTTGCTGCCCTCATTGTAGGGTTTTGTATCCCTCTGAGTAGGGTTGTATAATTTATTTTCTTTATAAAGTCTTTGTTAATTATCAAAAAAAAAAAAAAAATGATAATTGACCTAGATTCCTGCAACAAGCTATAATGGAGACTTTTTTTGTAAGCTATGGGAAATAGTCTAATAGAACAATACGAGGCAGAATTCTTATGAGTTGTGAACATCTTTTCTCAGAGGAGGCTTTAGGTAATCAATTGAGATGTTTACAAAGGATCAACCTTACAGATTTTAGGCTAAAACTTAGGTACAGTTCCTTAGGTTAGGTACATTAGGTTCCTCAATTGAATTCAAACACATTGTTGCATTAACCAATGAAATACAAACAATGTTATCTTTTTCAAAAATATTTAAATTCAATATATTTGAATTCAACTAGGAGCCTAATGTACTTGACCTAAGGAACTGTACCTAAGTTTTACCCCAGATTTTATAGTCTTCCGTTCATATTAAGACACTTTAGAGTTTTTTAATGTGACTCCACCATGAAATTTCAAGAATCTTATTCATCTTATTTTTAAATGAGTGGATTGAATTTTGTCACGTTATTAATATATAAACTTTTTTTTTATAATACGTCATTAATATATAAACAAATATTGACTATCACAACTTTTATATTAACTTAAATTATTAACGACATGATAGTTTAACCACTTAATACGTCATTCCAAAAAAGAGCATTTTAACTCCCAAGATAGTTTAACCACTTAAAAAACTAAAATCCAACTTCCTCCTTACGTTGTTAAGTCAATAAGCACTCACTTTTGAATGTATTCTTATTTCTTAGTGGTATATTTTTAATATTAAATAATCCTAATAATATATAATGATTACTAATGACCTTAATATCTTTTTGATATAAAAATGAGATTTCTTTGCTATGCTATCCATATGTTAAATGTGATTCATAAGCTGGTACATTTCATTTTCTTTATGAATAGTATTAATGAAAAAAGTTGACTACATAAGATGAACCCAATCAAATTACTTTTGGAATGCGGTTACGTGCCTATTAGGAGATTGGCATCGGTGTGTTATTATATTAAATTATATATATATATATAGCCAATTAGGAGGTTGGCCGCGTTAGGTAAATAAACATACTAATATTATATCATCAAAAAGATGAAAATTCAACGCACTTCACATAACTATGATTTATTTTATTTAGGGGAAAATATATTTTACTTACCTGTGGTTTGACCCGTTTATATATTACCTATCTGTGGTTTGAAAACTAACACTTTGTCCACTTGTGGTTTACTCTATTAACGGTATAATACCTCAGTACTTCCGTTAAAAAATAACAAATTAAAGACTTAAAACATAAAATAGAACGAATCAAACTTACTAAAAACAAAAATAACGACATTGAGTGTGATGATGGTGGTCTCTTCTTCTTCTTCTTCTTCATGCTTCTCAGACTCGTACTTGTCTTTCTCATCTCCGACTCGAATCTTAGCAAAATCGTGGTAGCTGATTTGGAGATGATGGATCTCAGGGGAATCTCACGGATTTGGTGATGATGGATATCAGGGAAGAGGTTTGAATCGTGTGTGATAAGAGAAGAGAGAAGAGAGTGTGATAAGAGAGGGGAGAGGAGAGATAAAGAAAAGAGAAAAAATAATAGTTAAAATACATATTTACCCTTATTTTTAACAGAAAATGTTATAGCTAGTAAGTAACATGTAAACAAACTAACCACAGGTAGATAAAATGTACTTTTCCCTTTCCCCTTTTATTTATTTTAAGTAGGGGTGGGCAAAAACCCGCGAAACCCGACCCGCCCGACTCAACCAGCCGACCCGAGCCACCGCCCGCCCGCCCGCAAGATGAGTTATGGACGGATACAGATATTATTTTGATTTTTGTTCGGGTTTCGGGTGGTCCACAGATTTTATGATTTTGGTCGGGTGGATACCCGACCCGCCCGACCAAATAGCTATACTATGTTTATTTTTTAAAAAATCCTAACCCATACCCCTAAACCCACCCATCCGCCCGCCCCTTTCTTTTTCTTTTTCTTTTCTTTCCCTTCAGCCCTCCCTCACACCTCACGATATCTCTCTCTCTCTCTTTTCTTTTTCTTTTCTTTCACGGTTACTCTTCAGATTTGGCCGCCGCACCACCATGCCGCCTGATCCAACCACGCCGCCGCCTCACGATCTCACCATCTTTCTCAAACCATCGTATAAGCATTCTGCCGAGTGCCGACTAGATCCCACTCTCAGATCTGTCGTCGCTGTCGCCGCCGCCTCCAGCTAGATCTCACTCTCGATCTGATCTCCCACTCTCACTCTCACTCTCACTCTCACTCCCAGGTCTTCCCCTTACCGCAACACTCAAATTAAGCCGCTGCCATGGCCGAAATTCTTAAGCAGGTCTTGCTCTCTCTTTTCTCACTCTCAAAATCCGAATATATATTGGTGATTTGGTGATATTTTGTGTGTATTTGGTTATTTGTCGTTGTTGTGTTGGTGATTTGTTGTTGTTGTGGTGATTTACCCCCAAACCCGACCACCCGAACCGCCCAAACCGACCACCCGAGCCGCCTGACCGACTACTTGAATGGACGGTCAACGGATTTAGGTTTTGTAAACCCGACTCAGTCGGGTAGGATGAAAATTTACCCCCAAACCCGAACCGCCCGACCCGAGCCCACCCCTAATTTTAAGGCACTTCACACACTTTTTCTTTTATTTATTTTACTTTTATATTTTTTTAATATTAAATAATAAATGGACAAATAAAATCAGAACGGGTTTGGACAACCCAAACCTCGTGTCGGCCTTGGTAATAAGTCCAACCCAAAACGTATGAAGAACGCTGGGTAAAGCCTAACCCATGTGGTTGGATAGAAATTTGGGCTTTAAATGATCTTGGCAAAAATCCGTTCTTTTTGCTTTGTAAAGCTTTACAGACATGTTTTGAGTAAAAAAAACTATTCATTACAAAAAGGAACAGAAACATACCAGACAAAAGAAAAGATTTTTTTTTTAGAAGAAAAAAGAAAAGAACTTAAAGAGGAAAAGTAGACATCCAAGCAATATTACACATAAATCACCATTTAACAATATTATGGGCAATATTGGCGTCCCCCTCCCACAATTAACCCATCAATCTCTAAAGGTGTAGGTTCAACTCATACAAAATGTAGTAAAATTCCATTTAGAGAAGGAATTTATGTCTTAGATTAAAAAGAAGAAGACAATATTATGAACAATATAATAAATGTCTTTAAATGTATGAGTAACGATCTATTCAGAAAAGAGGTTCGGAAGAGTTCTAAATTTAATTTATCAAAAGCCCAATGAAGGACATCTGGAGAGCTTTTCACATATCCATGTGATGCATATTTACCACAAAAGAAAAAAAAAGAAAACCCTTAAAATGTTCCCTTATGAGCTTTGTCCCACATATATATATATATATATATATAGAGAAAGAGAGAGAGAGGGAGAGAGTGGATGTTGGCTTTGTGTCTAAGTTATCTTGAGAGTTAGAGTACTCTTTTTGAAGTAGGCTTGAGGTTTACATCTATAAGACCTTCCTAATTTTCCTTATAAAGGAAATCATACAATGTTACTAAATTATTACGACACCAACGTCTATGGAGACCTTGAAACAAACATAGACACACAAATAAACTCTTGATGCCGAACAAAAAGTTTGTAAACTGCAACATGCCAAAGGGTGTGAACTGCGAAAGCTTTGAATTAGAATACTTCAGAATTCATGAGTTGTTCAAACTTCAAAGTTAATAACATTCGACAAATCTTTCCCTCAAGTAATGTTGAAAGTCTATTTATTTTTTAAAAAAAGAAAAAGAAAAAGAGAGATTGGATAAGTTCAAAAGTTTATAATATAATATTGTATTTCAACTATAAAACACATGCAACCAATATCATTGAAAATAAAAACTTCTTTCTAGTCAGCTTTGCATGCTGGATTGTAAGTTCCCTTACATAGAAGAAATTGTCACTGAGGCAGACCCTCATCAACACCTTCCTGAATGTCTATTGTTCGCAGAATCTCATCATCACCATCAATGTGAATTTTTCTCACCCCATCGCTAAGCATCCGAGATGAATTATAGCTCCCTGCATCATTATCCTCATCATCTCCATCATCCACAAAACATCCTTTTTGCTTAAGCTTTTTCACCCTCAAATACTCGTCGTAATGTGCTCTCCTGTGACTATTAAAGCTCAATTCACGCCTAATCTTTGCGAAACCTAAGAAAATTAAATTGCAACAGAATGAATGGTACAAAAGACAATCAGCTATATGCTGAATTCACAAACAACAATGAAATAGTAAATGGATTAAAAAAGCAAAAAAAGTCACTACCAAAATGATATGTACTCATATATCATGTAGACGGTTTGTTCTTTAATTATGATAAATCACCAATTATCCAAAAAAAAGCTTAGGCTGTTAGGAAAAAGTGAATTTAATCATTTAACCATTATTCTAATAAGTAAATTCAAGTACCTTCATCTTCTTCCATGGCATCAAACTCATCCTCGGATGACAATACCCGTCCCTCTAAAGGTGCAGAATGGTTTTGAGTCGAAACTGCTTGATTTAAAGCATTTCTTATAGCTTCAGCATGTGCAGCACAACCGGTGCTTGCAACAGAATCCGGTATGGGGGATGGCGAACCTATAAGAATCAACAGCTATAATTATATCATTTGCATAATGTACAACATGTTCTCAAAACAATTGATAAAAAAAAAAAAAAAATTCATGTTCTCAAAACAGGGGTTTAATGGGAGAACAAAAATCACTTTACCATCTTCTTCAATCATTGGGTGAAACGGTGTTTTGGGTTCACAAATCTTTTGCCGTACAGGTTTATCAGCCTCATTTTCAATAAGATTTGCTTCATCCCATCTTACACGTCCCCTAAACATAACAAAATTGATGTAAGTGTACATAATTTGTTTTAATGAATCAACTCAATGGATACAAAAGTAGAATCTAAACAGTAAAAGTTCATAAGTTTGAACATTGCATCCAATGCCTGACTTCTAGGTACTGATATGTTCAACAATATCAATTAAATCTAGTTTAGTTTCTTATTCTTATCCATGAAACTCTCTCTCTCTCTCTCTCTCTCTCTCTCTTGTTGTATCATGCCTGTGCGCGCTCGCAAAAAATGTGCAATGATGCTAATCCATGATATGAAAAGTTCATCCTAAGCATCAAGATGAAAAATCAAAAAATTCATGTGCACCCATTAGAAGAAAATCCATTTTGCAGCCTCCAAGGAATGAATTCATCGACAGTCACAAATCGTGATCATCTAAATTACTCTCATAAATGATGCATAATCACAATTAGTCAGACTGGCAATACGAATTCTTTTACAACACAAAGACCATTAAAAAAAAAAAAGAGAATACAATTTTTTGGTTAATGAAATATTGATGCTGTCTTAAAATGAGCAACAAATTTTCATATTTTCCAGTTTCCACCATTAGTTCCACTTGATGCTAACGAAATCAAAATATAACAAATAAATAAAAATTGATCAGGAAAATAAGTAAAGGCATGCATGAATTAATTACTTCATGTTTTCATAATGGGTATGATTGTTGCCTTTGATGTCCAAAGCACGCCAATAGCTCGTCAGCTTGACCTGACAACACTGAAACAAAAAAGGAATTAGAGAACTGCTTGTTAGTCATATCTATGGTGTTTCGTTAACACTGTTTCCTATATTTTTTTCTAGCTACAATTTGGTTAATGGAAGTGAAGCCTAAGCCTTTTTGGACCAATTAATAAGCAGGTAAGCCAAGAAATCTTATTGTAAATTTGACATATAACTTAAAATATTGTTGTTTATCATATCTTAGATGAAAACAAATCATACCTCTAATAATATGCAGAATATATTCAAAAGAAAATAGAAAGAAAGATTGAGGGAAAGAGAGATAGGGAGAATAAAAATTCGTACCTTGAAATGTAGAAAATGAAATGCCTTGTATCAACAATATATCAACTTTTTTTTTGGATAAGAACAATATATCAACTTGGTACTTGAAGCACCTTCCCCACCTTTTTTTGTTGTTAAATATTCTTGTCACATTCTCAGGTCCCCCGCACTTGTATATATACAATTTTTGTTTTTCCCAAACTAAAATTGCACATTTAACATTCGACTAAAAGGAACGGTGCATGGAAGTGATGGAAGCTTCGATGACTCAGTCTGGATAGGAATGCTTTGAGTCTGGGCAACGTGGCACGTCATGTTACACGATGACCAACCATCTGTCCTCGTCTCTAAGTTCCCCACCTCTCTTTTTTGGTCCTATTTTGTTGTCCTTGGTTGTCAACTTGTCACTTCAAAATTCAAAATTGTAGAAGAGCTAAAAATCTGGACAGCTAAATTGTCACATACGAATATATGGAATAGTACTCTAGAGATCTTAGCTTGTCACTTCAAAGTTAAAGAGTTAAAAATCTGTACAGCTAAATTATACGGAAATATGGAATAGGATACTCCAAAGATCTTAGGTTTTTAGGATAATTATCCTTGTTTTTAAGATCTTATATTTTCGTTTTAAAATGAATGAATTATATTTTATCGTGTCATTAGCATATAAAAGATGTTTATTATCATCATTTTGGCATATATTTCAACATAAATCATCCTTGAGCTAAAATAGATAGGATCTTAAAAACTCTATGATAGAGTTATCGTTTTGTTTTTATTTTTAGTTAAAAAAATTATAAAGTTATCTCTTAAGAATTTTGAAGGATATGAATCTTAAAAAATATATTTTATATTTATTTAAAAAAAATTATATTTTAAACCCTAAAATTTATGAAGGATTTCAAATTAAAATATGGTTTAATTTGAAATCTTTTTTTAAATTATAAGGTTTAGAATGCATTTTCTCCATAATTTAAGGCACGATTTTCAATTTTGTTGTTCATAATGCTCTATCTATTCTAATTGAAAAAGTTTAATAAAAAAATACTCGTTTTTTGGAAAAATAAAATTCCTTATGTTTAGTTTGCAACCTTAAAAATAAAGTTGGGAAATATTTGCCATTTGGTTCTCACACACAAAAAAAAAAAAAAAATCATGTTTATATGAATCTAAACTTCCATTCACAAGATGAAAGTTTTCACTCTAACAACTTCTGTTTAAAGGAAATTTTTTTTTTTTTTCATCTAAAAGCCATTGTTTTACGTTAACTAGATTAAAGATTTTCTGTCATACCAAATATTGAAATCTTAACCAAAAAAAAAAAAAACACAAAACAAACACAACAATTAATGAAGACTATAGGGGACTAATAACCATAAAATTGAATATTACTTATTCTTAAAAAAAAAGTAGAATATCACTTTTTTCCCAAATAAGTGAAGAATGATAAGTTTAAAATAAGATTGAGAAGTTGGGTAATATTAATACAATCACATATGATATAAAAAGAACATAACATCTTGCTACAAATTTAGTGTAAAAAAATCTCGTGTAATTGCAGAGCAAATTCTCGAGCATCTTCATTATTTTTCTTATCATGTTATTCAAATTCAATTAATAAACTTGTGTCAAGAGTCTTATAGTTTAGAAACATTACTTGTTATCTTTTTATAGGTAACATAAGGATTTAAATTCTATTTTCAAATTGTTGTAACTATTGAATTATAAAAAGAAAAATAAATAAATAACAAACTTGTAATAAATCTTTTCTTTTTCTTTAGTGGAGGAAAAAAAAAATAAAAAAAATTGAGTAGTGGAGCTCCAACGACGTCGTACCTGTCAATCTACTTGTGGGGTTTATAAGGCAATTAGGCAAACAAAATAAACATCCTCTCGATTCTCGAAGCTCATCTGAGCTTTGCTCTACTCTCTGCAAACAACCAAAGCAACAATGACAATTACTTCATTCCTAACGACGTCGTAGGTTAGGTTTGTTTCTCACTTCACCTTTGTCTCTCTTTAATTGTAGTTATTGAAGTATGAGATTTTTGCTTCTTATTACACAAACAAGTTTAGTGCTACTATGTTATCCACTTTTATTTCACTACTTTCTTGGTATAGAAAAGAAAACTCGTTATTTGAAAATTTTCGTAGCTTATGTTTTGTTTGGAAACCGAACATGGTCTTATTACTTGTATGGCTAAGTGTGTTCGTTTCACTTTCATTCCAGTTTATTTTCCTCATTCATCTGAAATTTCCGTTTCGTTGGTACAGTCACTGTTTGACAAAATGCCTCAAACAGTGGGGAAATGGGTTTTGCTTGGTTTCAAGTGTTAAATAATTAGAGAATTTATTGCAATTAAATAGTGAATAATAGTATTATCAAGTTGTAAACTTTGTATTTTGCATGAGCTCTACAATCTGGGTGTTGAGTGGTTTAGGCTTTTAAGCCTTGAAAGTTACACATTGAGAATGATGATGTAATTAGTTTGTTAATATTATGAATGTCTGATTGCTTGATTCTGTTGTTATACAAGAAGATTGTAAATACATGGAAGGTTTCAGTTTATATATTTTGTAATGTAATGAACATGATTAGCATTGTCTGCCCTAGCTGCTCTATAATTGTGAATTTCGCAGTTGAACACGAGAGCTGGAATATCGAGTTATTAGTGCCTATTACTTAAAAGATTTTTATTTAATTAACTTAATTGATGTGAATATATTTATTTTTAGTTGGTTTATTCATAGCTTACAACTTTTTTCAGTGTATTTTGTACATGCTTATGGGTCGTAGATAAATGGAATAATTTGTTATTGCATGAATAGAAGCTAGAAGATATCTATTTTGTTGCATTATTGTAACCCTGACTCCTATGTCTTTGCTCTTATACATTTAAAATTGCAGCTTGAGGGGTTATAGTCTCCATTTAGGTTCAAAGGCTATTAGCAGCAATTGATTTTCATATGCTGCTGGGATACGCTATTGCATACAAACTTTACAAAGGATGCCAACATTAGCTGTATCCCGGTTGCTCCTTGTTGGAGAGTCATTTCCTTTCCAAAAGTTATCACATGTATCTAGGACAGCTTGGTTCCACAGAAGTATACGTTTTCTAAGTAGGGCTGAGCGGGACCATGGGCCCCTCACTCTTGCGAACCTTAGGCTCAAGAGTGAAGTTGAAGCAACGAACAAGAACAATACACAAAAACCTAAGCAGTTGAGTTCTCCTGTTGAATCTCCCAATAGAAAGCGCAACGCAGTTGGAAGCAATGAAATCAAGGCAGTTGGGACAAAAAAGTCTCTTGGAATAGAGTCAGCTCCATTTGCAGCAAAGTCATTTTCTGAGCTTGGCCTCCCACCTCCATTAATTGAGAGGTTAGCAACTGAGGGCTTTACAGTTCCAACTGATGTGCAGTCTACAGCAATTCCTACCATACTTAAGAATCACGATGTTGTGATTCAGTCTTACACCGGTTCGGGAAAAACATTGGCATATCTTCTTCCTATACTCTCTGAAGTAGGCCCACTGAGGAAGAAACCTTCTGATGATGATAGCAAATCTGTGAAGAAAGTGGAGATAGAAGCATTAATTGTGGCTCCCTCTAGGGAGCTGGGCATGCAAATAGTAAGGGAGTTCGAGAAGATTTTGGGACCTACAAACAAAAAAGCAGTTCAGCAGCTTGTAGGGGGTGCAAATCGAACAAGGCAGGAAGAAGCTCTCAAGAAAAACAAGCCAGCCATTATTGTTGGTACACCAGGTCGGATCGCAGAGATCAGTGCAGCTGGAAAGCTTCACACCCATGGGTGTCGTTTCTTGGTCTTAGATGAAGTGGATGAGCTACTTTCATTTAATTTTCGAGAGGACATGCACCGGATACTGGAACATGTAGGTAAGAGATCAGGTGCAGATCATCGTGGAGCAAAAAGCACACTTGCCCAACGGTCTGAACGTCAGACCATCATGGTGTCTGCAACTGTACCATTTTCAGTAATAAGGGCAGCTAGGAGCTGGGGGAGTGACCCGCTTCTTGTCCAAAGCAAAAAAGTCATCCCACTTGAATCCCTCCCTCCCTCCATTCCTGTCAATTTGACAGAGCCTATGTCCAGTTCAAGTTCAAATTCAAATACAAATTTGCAGACTCAGGCAACAGTGGACAGCCTACCGCCTGCCTTGAAACACTACTATTGTGTCACAAAGTTACAGCACAAGATTGATGCATTGCGAAGATGTGTACATGCACTTGATGCCAAGTCTGTAATAGCTTTCATGAACCACACCAAGCAGCTGAAGGATGCTGTCTTCAAGCTAGAGGCTCGCGGGATGAATGCTGCCGAGCTACATGGGGATCTTGGAAAGCTTGGTAGATCTACAGTTTTAAAAAAATTCAAAAATGGGGAGGTGAGGGTTCTGGTGACAAATGAACTTTCAGCCAGGGGTTTAGATGTGGCAGAATGTGATCTTGTGGTTAATCTGGACTTACCCACTGACTCAATTCATTATGCACATCGAGCTGGCCGGACAGGTCGGCTTGGCAGGAAGGGTACTGTGGTGACCTTATGTGAAGAGCCAGAAGTTTTTGTCGTGAAGAAGCTGCAGAAGCAGCTTGGCATTCCCATTCCAGCTTGTGATTTCAAAGAGAGCAAGCTTGTTGTCACTGAAGAAGTGAAAACTTAAGTTGTAAGGTGACAATACATTTTACATCTTGAACATACCCTCTCCTTGAATCATTCTCTCACTTGAATCTAGGGGCTAGTCCATTCTTGTATCAGTTGCTGATTGCAAGGTTAATCCACTAAACAGAGAAGCTCCATATAATTTACAATTTTGTGTAGAACTTGAATTTTATAGTGAGATATATTGAATGCCATTTATTCTCTTTGTTTCTTTGTATTTTTTCATTGCTATTCTGTTGTATACATCCTGTGTAGAAGGATAGTGCTGTTTATGCACTCTTTTAACGGATTTTATATTACTTAAAATGATTACCATTGATTGCAGCATATACTGGAATTACATTCTGGTCGCTGTTTGACTGCCATGATATAGAAAAGTTACAATATAACTTGTTTACTACGTTCTGAACTTCCTTGTCGAAAAGATAAGGTTCTAACCTACTGTTTACCCTGAGAGGCTGACTCAGAATATCTTTCATAGTTGATGTGAAAATATTTTCCTAGATCTTCCTTCCTTTTTTTTTTTGGTTAAATTTATTAGAATGAATGAAAAACAATACATGGATATTTCTAGCAATTTTTATGACGATGACACACCAGCATTCACTTGTATTGGAATTTGGAATCCATTCCATTAGAGAAGTATCATAGTAGATTAACATTACAAAATAAGTAAAGTAGAAGGAAAAATCAAAAAGGATTATTGTGCTGTTATCTACTAAAGCAGAGAAGTTGCTTGAGGAGCTGATCAGGAATGCAATATTTGCACAAGCAACCTGAAGCATCACCAGCCAATTCTCTTACAAAGCTTGTAGCCTGACAAGAGAGCACAAGTGGCAATAGCAAGGAAAGTTACAAAGGTCATACTAATGCCGATGATGGTTGCCTTCCAGAGTGATGAAGTTCGCTCAATGTGTCGAATGACCAGTATTGCTACTGAAGATGATGAAATGAGAAGGTAACCGACCAACTGTTACATGCTATCAATGAATCAGCCTTCCCAGGGAGATAATTTATACCAAGGAAAAAAAATATTAAATTCTTGGAAGAAATATTTCTTTATGGAACACAATGGAGATTGCAACTACCTGATCAAAAATGAAGCTAATGTAGTCAGAGATCAAATCTGGGATGAGAATGCCTCTATAGGCAAGGTCACAGACACCTTTGAAGAGTTGGAAAGCCGAGTAGACGAAAGTAAATATGGTTACAATGAAGCAGTACCTACATGGAGACAACAAACGGAATAATACTAACTCGGCAAGTGAAGTAATTGCAAGCAGAAAACAAACGGAATAATACTAACTCGGCAAGTGAAGTAATTGCAAGCTTATATTGTAGCCTGATCGTTTTCTTGTGAGTAGGATTTAGAGCAGCTTGATTCTTGTTATAGAAAAAATGTTATTATTCAACTTGGTTTTGCAATTGATGTGCTAGATATAAGATAGATCACTAACCTCAAAATCTATTCCCCAGTGTAGTACTTAATACTGAAATTATTACTGTTTTAAGATTCTACCTATAATTCAACATCAAAACAAAGGATATAATCTTTGGCTTTTGGAGGTTGGACTCGACCAAATTTTACAAATATCGGATTTTGATTAGAAAGTTTCTTTCTCTCTCTCTCTTACTAAGGAAGTTAGTCGGTTATGCTTACACTAATTCTGGGTGCTCGTTGAAGCTAGAAGGTGTTCTGCCTTGTTTCTTTGGTGATGATGCCGCCAGTGAGAAAGCGCATACGAAGGAGAAAATAAGTGCCAGAAACCGAAGGCAGAGAGAGCAAAGATGGATAGAAGGTCTAGAGCTCGACCTGGCAGTGGCAATTGAGAATGTGAATGGCGATGGTGTTGGTGTTGGGAATGGCTGTTGGGCAAGTGAACTGGCCGCCATGGGTGAAACACTGGCCATTGATTTACAATCAATCACTAACACATCTCTTTCCTTCTTCATTTGAGTCCTCTACTTTCTTCTCGTGAAGGTTCCTTAAACTTGCTTCTGATGATTTCGGTACTCCTCTAAACTAAATTTGATTTATTTTAGAGCTTTGTTCTTGCAATACTGGGTATATGGATAACAATTTTCATGAAGTCAACTTTCAAGGAGACGTAAGGAAAATGTAAAGTTTAAAATCTTTTTTTATTTTAAACAAGCTTTGGAAAGTCCAATCATAAGGAGACACATAAGCAAGAAATACTGGTCCTGCCAATGCTAATTCTTGTTGCTTGGTGGTTCAGCTTAGATCAGCATGCTGGAGATAGGATTGCCAAATCACTACTTGATTTAAAAAGGAGGCAGGTTATGGAAAGGAACTTTCATGTCAACTTTCTTCAGTCAACTTTTAATTCTTATTTATAATCTGAGCCATACACTTCTTAGTTCTTGCACGCAATATTTTACCCAATATTAAATTAAAAAAATAAAGAGGTTTATCCATGCAATTCGTCATCATCCTAATCTATTGGTCCCCTGTAGATAACAAATCATACCGATAAAAAAAATAGGTTTATCCATCCTTGCATGCGTGGCCAAAAGGAGACCGGCATATCAGCTTTGTTATGGGATTTGAACGTACAATTTTTGGATGCTTTCAGCTACCAGATTTCCCAAACAACACAGCATAAGATGAGAGGTTCTTGCTGTGTGATTTGCTTCATTGCCAGGAATCTTATTTTTGGTCGTGAAACTCAACCTCCATGGTCACCAATTGGGACTGAATACAGATGAGGTTTCCATATAGTGGACAGGAGCTAGGACCCGACTTGACCCAACAAAAGGGCATGCTGATTCATGCTGTCATCGCAATGACGGAACCCTGAGAGCAGAATTCTACCATCTCTAAACAGAATTAGCAGGAGGTTTGAAGTCTTTCACCAAAGTATTTGGGTTGCTCAGATCAATCTATACAAGAGTCTAGGAAGATTATTGAAAGATCCTTGAGCATCAATTTCATTAAACCATTATTAAAATTCCTATCTGGTTGCTAAAATAAAGATTATCCTCAACAATGGCAGAAATAAATAAAACAAATTTGACAAATTGATAAAGATAAATACTTTATTTTTTGAGATGGCAAGGCAGGTAGCTCGATAAAATGTGGGATCTGGTTTAATAGAATGTTATCTAAAGGATTTCTACAGCTTGCATATTTACGCAATTAAGCATGCCATTCAAGGCTTCGACTGGTACCCCCACGGATTGTTGCTTGCCCAATTCCATTGGTCCCTGCACATCTCGTCAATACCATATTTTGCCCTGAAAAGGCACCAAAGTGGCTGTAAGAATTAGCAAAGGTAAGACAGAGATAGACCTTATAAGCCATTTTATCGAGCTATGTAAACACGGCCACAGCATGGTCAGTGTAGTTCAATCAGGTATGTTATAGAGGATCCATCTCAATGTCAAAGTTGCAGCATCAGAAACTTGAAATAACAGCGATGTAATGTACTTCTAATACATAAAAAGAATAGAATAACTACATACTTCCAGCCAAGTTCTCGCTCAGCTTTCTCTGTAGAAGCATAAACAGCCGTAGCATCTCCTGGCCTCCTTGGACATAGTTTGACGGGGATTTTCTGAAACATAAAATGAGAAACATTTCAGCATGTACCCAAAATTTTACATGAGAGAGAGATCTGCAAGGAGATTTGACAGTCACCTTGCCAGAAGCTTTCTCAAATGCAGCCACCATTTCAAGCACAGATGTACCACATCCAGTCCCCAAGTTGTAGGCCGTACAACCTAAGAGAGTAAACTGTCTTTAATTCGCATTTAACTTTCCCAAATATGCTAAAACAAGATTTCAATAGTAAGCCAAAGATAAATGCATAAGTGTGTTAATTAAATGCCTAATAGACTATCACAAGTGACAGAAAATTCATGGACATATAAATTAGTATGCAAGGAAGAATGATCACCTATATTTTCCGTAATGAAAAGCTTCCGAAGAGCAGCAATGTGACCATCAGCTAAGTCCATGACATGGATGTAGTCTCGGACCTGTTTATCACAAAAACATTTGAGATTTTATTTGCGCAAAAAAGTTGTCGTTTTAATTGAATTAACGTAATGACAGAAAGTCAATTACTAGTGCCATGGTTATAAAGGAGTATAATAATTGATAAGTGGAATGCAAAACTATAAATAGCCTGTGCCAAAGAGGCCCATGAGATGGAACTAATGGATATTACTCAACAACTAGGGAAATTCCTATCCACTCGTTCTCAACATTATTTACTGAAAAGAACATACCGCACTACCATCCTTCGTGGGATAATCATGACCATATACGTTAAGCTCGGGCAATCTGCCAACAGCAACTTGCTGTATGTACGGCATGAGATTGTTTGGGATGCCCTTTGGATCTTCACCAATTTTACCACTCTCATGAGCCCCAACAGGGTTGAAGTATCTGAGTAATATAATACTCCAATCTGGCTCTGCATTCTGAATATCTCGAGCAATTTCTTCAAGGAAAAGCTAAAAAGATAGAATATATTAAACGTCAGGGAAGAAAAGAAACTGCACTCCTAAGTCCTATCAACACAAGAAATAGCAAGTGGGATTATCCAACTCCAAAGCCGAATCCTATGTCTGGTATAACAAAGAATCATTATTAAAAACACGATGATACATACCTTGGTTCGCCCATAGGGATTCATAGCTTTCAAGTTGAAATCCTCCACACAAGGTATTTTTTCGGGTTGACCATAAACAGTTGCAGATGATGAGAAAACCATCTATTTGCCCAAAGGATAATATTACTCGTGTCAGTAGTGGGCAGAGCACAACAACATGCGATGAAATCAAATTAAAAAATGCTGCACATGCTAAGACTAAGCAATTCTCTGTCAAAGATTCAACTCGAAATGAACACCACTATTACTACCACAAATACCGAAGATTTATCAAAATCAAGGCGAACAATTCATTGTCATAGATTATTGTTGATTCAATTCTGGATATTTGTTACAAGTACAAGATTCAAAAACAAAATCAAATGATTTCAAGATATTAAATCGCGGGCGCACCTTTTGGCAATTATATTTTGCCATAACTTCATATAGATTGATAGTACCAATCAAATTATTATCGAAATAACGACGAGGGTTTGCTACACTCTCCCCAACAGCTTTTAGACCAGCAAAATGGATCACAGCATCAAATCTGTCTCAAACATTAACACCAAATCCAAATGACACAAAATTAAGCCAACAGGAAAATTGAAAAGCAGTGGAAAATCGTATCACTGCTATTGTCATCGAAATTTGTAAAATTGAGCAAAAATCTGATAAAATTAAAAGTGAATCTCAGATAAACATACTGTGTTTGAGAAAAGAGCTTCTCCAAGTCCTCCTTATTCCTAAGATCACCCTGCAACCAATCCAACACGTAATGTAATGAAACCTCCAACGCCACCGTTTGGTTGATAAGAAAATAATGTTAGAAAGTGAAGGAAAAAACGAATCTCCAATCCTTTTCGAAATCAAAACCAGCATTGCACAAAATATTCAATATTCAATAATCTCTAATTTCTATACTTGTTTTCCCTCATTTTCTCGGCAACCAAACAGAACAGAAATTCACACGCTAAAACTACTCAAAATTCTGTAAAAGCAAAAACATAAATCTGATACCATATGAAATTGGAGTTTCTGAGAGAGCTCGTGGCCGACCAAATCCCGAACCCTCTCAACGGCTTCCGTAACCGAATTATCGAGATTATCAATGATCGAAACCCTAAATCCCTCTTTGAGAAGCTGAACCACGGTGTGAGAGCCAATGAAACCGGCTCCACCTGTCACCAGAATCGTCTTCTCCGATAACGTCATTTCGTGTGTGTGTGAGAGAGAGAGAGAGAGAGAGAGGGGATTTGTTTGGAGCGAGAAAGTAGAGAGTGAATATATAAATATGTAATATAAAAGGAAAACAGAAATTCGATAAAGATGGTGAAAAGGTAGTGAGTCAGAAAGATAAGAGAGAGAGAGAGAGAGAGAGAGAGAGAGAGAGAGAGAGGTTTGATTCTGTCTGTTTTTGGTAGCTGTGGTATCAAGGATTTGGTTTCTTTTGTTGGCGCGCTTTCCCTTAATTTTGATTAGGATGGATCACTATCAGGTGCTGTCACTCAAACATGACTCTGATACCGTTACCGTAAATAAAGGCGGTGAAACTTTCACGTCAAATTTTGGAATAGAGAGAGAGATAGACGTGTTCAGTTTCCCAAATGATAAGGTCAAATTATTTTATGCCACAAAATCGTGGGTTTTATATTTGGTTTTTGTGTCTCTGTCCCTCACAAATTATGGGTGTCCATTATCAGACTCGCCTCCTAATCATCGCCAATCCCACAGATGAGGACCCAGATGCTTTTAAGATCGCTCAACATTTTTTATATAAATGAATTAAAATACATAACTAATATTTGAATAATATGCTAATTTGATAGAGTTTTTTGTATTTATATTAAAAAAAAAATATCATTTTTTAGGTGTGCTAAAAAGGTGGGACTAGGTTTTATCTATCAAAAAGCCACATTTAAAATATATATATATATATATTTTTTAATTCAATAGTTACATCAATATGAATTATGAACTGTCAAACCAGCTGATCAAACTAAAGAGAAGGAAACAATAATTGCTTTTGTTACCATAGAATGCAACATTTTAATTAAGAACCCCCCCCGGCGCCTTGTTTCTGATATGGATGATTACAACTCTTAGAATACCGTAAAATAGGAACAAAATATGGCAAGTTCTTATAACTATTTACTTTGAGAAAATATGATATAAGAAGAAATTTACACAACTAATGACAACCTCCAAGAGTTTGTTAACCTAATATGATTCCGTCAAAAACACTTGAATTGCCTCCTCCAAAAAGTTGAAAAAAAAAACAAAAAAAATCAAAGCATCTTGTCGTTAATATTCTAGTGCTAGCAATGGCATCTTTAAGTATGGGTCAGATTGTCTTGTAGCGGCTCTCCTATACTTCCTGATGTAGACAGGAACGGCACCAATTCATTGAGTAATTTACAATGTTCTTTTCGACCTGAGATCTCTGATCAATGGTAGATTCGTCAGCACGTACAATTATGACCTACAAGAGAGAGAGAGAGAAAGAGACAAGATGAAATCAATAAGCAATCAATTAATAAAATTCTACTGTTTAACATGTTAGTGATCTAGATATAAGTGGAATTACATTGAGGGCCTACGAAATCTGCTTGGATCGTAATTGGAATTCCATTTAATATTGTTAGTGATCTATATTTTGCCAATTGATACTTCAATTAGCTTATTGAATCCTAGGAATGTGGTAGTAGAGACTTAAATACAGGAAAATCATTCAAGAGAAATGCAGTAAGCGTGGTAAAAGCAGTTCTCCAAGGGTGGGATGGGAATAAAGGAATATCCCATGGGACACGATCACTGAAATCTGATTGATGATTCATGTCTTCTATCCAAACTTCAGATACATACATAATGCAAAAAGCAAAACATGTAGAACTATGAGATGCAAAGACAGGTTGACTTAGATGACTGCTTTGCTTGATGGAGTACAAATGGCATAATCAAAATTCGAACATAATTTTTTTTTAATACTAATCAAACATAAATTCTAAGAAGAATATAGATCAGTCAAAGTCCCATTTAGCTTTATAAAAGCACACTACCACAGGATATACCATTATCATATGTGCAAGCACTGGTCCACTTGGCATACACCTGCTTTGAGACTGAAAAAACAAATTTTGCAGCCTCGAATATAATTAAATCAGAAAGACAATGGTCCTAGCTACCAAGAAAAGAGAACTGCATCATGACACAATTATTATTTTTTTGATTTAATTGTATATGATACTTATACAACCAGAAGATCGGATGATCAACTTAAAAAAAAAAAAAAAAGCAGATTTCCATTTCACACCTCTCAAATCTCGAAAAGATTTTGTTTTTCGGTCAAATAAATGTAGTGCCAGTAAGAAGACAAAGGCACCAATTCAATACCTAAAATACATAACAATGTCATCTCTCATTCTCAAGCATGCCTACTAGAATGTAATTTAACATGCCTGATATCATGTACAAAGAATCAAATTGGGAATTTTATATGCAATCAGATCTTATGTACTATGCTAATGGATCTTTGCAATACATGTTTTATGCTCGATTACATAGCCAAGAAACATGGATAAGAAATCTAAAAAGAAGGTTAAGTACTTACTCAACTCAATCATTTCAAGGTATCAACATTTTACTTGCACAAATATCAATATTTGGAGACAGACTTGCAGAAACCGATTTGCCACATTTAACAGCAACTGAATCCATTTCCAAGTCAAATGCATATTCCAGGCATCTTTCCAGAGATTTAAAAGCAACTGAAGTTTCAGTTCCACGAAAGAAAGAGAGGAAACCCCGCTTTGTGTTTAAGAAGTCGGTACTATTGACATCTTGTCTGTCACAAATATATGAGACTCTGCTCTCAGGTGTGCAGGTGACATGAGGAAGGTTGGCACTACCAGTCTTTCTGGAAGTCCTCTTCCTTATTATAGAAGGAGTATTTGTGAAGGTCATTGCCGAGTTTCTTAATATAGATTCTGGACTGCTGCCATTAGCATACATACTTTGTCCAAGGTAAGTTGGAGAAGAATAGCAAAATGGAGTGTTTGGATGCCTAACACAATCATATGTACTTGGTGATCCACCACTATTTTCTACAGGATTAACCAAATCATTCAGCAGAGGTGGCTCAGAAGGCAAGAAACCATGACTTTTATCCACTGCATGTAGTGAAACCCTATCGACTTGGTTTTTCTTGCCAACTTGACCCATATCCACACCAAGTCGCAATGTTAAAGAAGTTGAACATGGATTGCCAGATCCATTGGTCACTCTTGAATTCATAATACCTGAAGCATAATCCCTTAACCTTTTAGGAGATTCAAGTATTTTGCGAGCAACAGGAATACAATTTGGTTTGGTGTAAGCAGATGCATCCAAGGGAACATCCAAAAAAGAGACTAACAAGGGCCCAAGTGGTTTATCATGGATAGTGTTGTTTGTGCATGATCCAGTGGTGATACCACTTGCAGAAGCACCTGTGCTGTCTAACCGTGTCCCATTTAGTGGATCTACTAGTTCAGTTTCCTCTCTTTCTGAAAGCTTGTCAGTTACCACCTTAATAGATTTTTCCATTGAATGAATTTCTCTTTCATAAGCATTTCCAAGACCCAAATCTGTAGAACAAGTTTCAACATTGTGCTCCAACTCCATTCTGTGATTGAGAGAGAACATTTCATCGAAACTCAGTCTCTCAACTTCAACCTTCATGCATTCAAGTTTTGTTTTAGAACTGCAGAAATCAGGAGATGTAGGTTTTGTTTCAGGACTGCAGAAATCAGGAGACATAGTTTCACATGTTGTTTCGAAACCATCAGTTGAGTATGAATCCAGTTTCTTCTTCATTGAGCAATTCCAATGGTTCTTAATTGCATTATCAGTCCTGCCAATTCTCAACATCAAATAATTATGAGAAGATTGTAACGTATCCAATAGAAGGCATTGATCTCTCTATTTGATAATTGCAAACAAACATTTTTCAATTCAACAAGGGAATGCTAAATTTTCCCTCAAATGCCTAAGTAATGCACAATTAGTTATTTGCAAACAAGGAACCACAGGACACAAAATGGTGCACGACTCATTATGTAATGATCCCCACCATTAATAAAACTTGTCCAGTTTACTGCTTTCTTCCAGTACCATTCTCCATATTTTTTGGATGGATTTCTGTGTTGGTCAGTCCCTAAATAACGGAAGTATTATAGCAAATAAACCAAAGGTTACACTACATGTAGAATAATAGTTATGTGGTTAAATTTACCATTTCCGAACAGTTTAAGTTGTTGAGACAATTGGTAATTTATTATGATATCAGACTAAGTGACCCTAAGTTCGAAACTTGTCTCTACTTTACCTCCCATTAAAAATGTTAAAAATCTCATGTGTAGGGCCCCAGTTATTAAGACGGAGTCTGGGCTCACATGTGAGAAGGATTATTAGACTAATGGTTAAATGATTAAATTCACAATTTCCTAACAATTTAAACTTACTTATTAAGGAGGAGTCTAGGCCCACACATGAGAGGGAGTGTTAGAATGGTTAATCACCATTTCCTAACAGCTTAAACATTTGGAACAACTGGTACTTTATCACTACCAAGGATTTCCAACCAAAACTGGCTAACTTGTGAACACCTTTTCATATTAAGTTAATCCCCAAAAAAGAAGAAGCTGCCCCTCATTTTTAAAGACTAAAAGAACTAATATAAGCTGCATTTTTTCCCTTTGTTATGAAAACACATCCAAAAGAAATTACTTTTCTGAAGCTGCAAAAGACAGTTTATCAATCTCAAAGGGTATCTTTCAACAGAAAATTCTCTGCAACAATAATATGTGTATTCCAAGAATCTTACTACTTTAATGTAAGTTATCTATCTCAATACAATGATCTCAGATACATGCCTTCCAGGAAGAAACCTTGCTATTTCTGCCCACTTGTTACCATATATTTGGTGGTAATGAGCAAGCTTTGACTCCTCCTCTTCTGTCCATGCAACTTTCTTTACAGCTGGATCTAAATGATTGTACCACCTGGAAAATAAATTACTAACTTCATATTTCTCTTAACTGATATAGCCAATGAGCTCTAACTCAAATGGCACCTCCTCCTACTGTCAGAGCAAGGTGGAGGGTGAGTTCATAGGTTCAAAACCCACCAGGTGCATGAGTAACATACCAATAACAAAAACAAACAAAAAAATATCTTAACTGATATACTTCACAACACAACATGAATACATACTGGATTGTTAAAAAATAGGTGGATATATATGAAAGACTCATTGAGCCACTTTAAGACTGAATTGAGTTCTATTCTAGTGAATATTTTATTACCAGAATGGAAAACTAACAAATTGCACATGACAGTAATGATGTGAAACAAACATAAAGGACATACCTCTCTCGACATTGCTTGCCTATGCGACCATCTAAGTGCTTCGCAATAAAGGACCATCTCTTGCAATTATTCTTTTGGACAAACTTGATTATACAATCATCTTCCTGAAAGTCCCAGAGGAAAAAACAAGTTGGAGGGGGGGAGTAAATAAAAGTGGCCCTGATAACATATAAATGACATATGAACACATGTATTATTCTTCTTGCCACCAAAACAAGTTACAATATTTGATTTATACCTCCTTTGTCCAATATCCCTTGACAACTTCAGGATTCAAAACCTTTTGCCAGTGATGCAAGCACTGAACATCTGTCCGCCCAGGGATATGTGCAGCTGTACAAGAAATGTAGATGATCATATGAGCAGCCTCAAATAAGCAATTAACAACTTATGTAATCAACTTCTGCTGTATACTATCCAACGACACCAAGAAAATTATTAAAATGGATGGCAATCCATTATGATAATAATGACCATCAAGGAAATTCCTGCAAACTGAAAATTAATGAGGAACATTGTTGATTTTTCACAATTGAGAGTAGCATTCATGCCTCACTGCATCTATCCAATAATGAAACAAAGAATTTTAGCAGGAAGCTTGTCATATGCGGAATGAACAAATCAAAGCAGCTGAAACTGGATGAATGGCCAATACCTATTTTCTTCCATTTCTTCCCATTGTACTTTTTGACCGCTTCCCTTAAAAGATTATCCTGCCCATCAAAAGTCATGTATTTAAGTTAGAAAACTTTGACAGCTGTAAATTCCAGAGAGAGAGAGCATATACCAATGTTAGGAGTAAGTTCACTCAATCAAACTATGTAATGCCAATTGTTTTGAATTCCAACAGATGAAACTATGTTTCAAGAGAAATTCAGGGGAAAAAAAAAGACAGCCAAGGAAAGATTGCTTCCCAAAATACTAGCAATGTATTAGGAATAAGCTAACTTTGCATTACGGTTTCTCCAAGAAGTAGTATAAGTTTTAATTCAATATTTTCCAAGTCATAGTACAAAGTTGATATAGCTATTGGTAACTCTTAACAGTTTATTTTGCGTATAGAAAAATAAACTAGAATTTCCAGTGACTGACACTGACCTCTTTTTCTGTCCAGCCTCTCCTTGAGCGTCTAGTTGGACCAGTCGGCCTCCTTCAAGAACATAACAGCCCATATCAATATACAAACTGGAGCAGTTTTAATCTTAAATAAAGGACATTGATAACCACCAATGAAAATTAGCACAGTTATGACAATGCATAAGTCAAATTAACTGGAATTATCTGCTTTGCATGCCTATTGTTCCTATTGTCCTACAACACCAGGTTGCTTCGTTCCAAATGTGCTAAATGATAGTCCACATGTGGAAAATCTCTATAAACTAATAGTATAATTAGTTAATTTTCCTTTCATTGGTAATAGTGTTAGATGTTAGCGACCCAAAAAGTGAGGTGATATCTTGTGTAACAGGTACATGTGTAACATTTCCAAAGTTTTGAACCATTTCTGCTGGTGCCACTACAATGTGGCTTTACCACATATGCTAGGTGAATGTAACAAATTCACATATGAATTCTATGCTTTGAATGTATACAACCTAGATAACCCATTTAGAAATCAATGTAAAAGAACCATAGCCAGAAAAACATACCCCAGAACAGAGCTTCTTCTCAGAACATGACTATCGGATAACGAAGAACACGAAGCGAATCGAACTCCTTTAACTGACTCCACAGCAACCTCCTCCTTCTCCTTCTTAACCTTCACCATGATCTCTCTCCTCAATCACAAAATTAAGCAGAACCTCCAACACTATAAACAAACAAAAAATCCATAAATAGTTCGTCAAACATACATAAACCTCAAAAATCACACATTTGACAAACAAAAAAATCAAACCAGAATTCTTCAAAATTCTGTTTGTTTCCCGGGAAAAAAAAAAACCCTGATTAGAATTAAAGCTACTAAATTTATGATTTCCACCTAGAATTGAAAGCTTAATTAATTCCGTCTTATCTTCCTATAGTTTCTCGGAAACCAAACAGGGCAAACCAACAAAAAAATGATCATGCATAAAAAAGCAAACGAACCTGAAAGAAGAAGCTTCTAGGGGTTTCAGAGAGCGTTTGTCACTTTCTCTCTCTATAAAATGAGAGTCTAAAACTGTAACTGTCGAGAAGAATAAGACCAATATATAGTAACAAAAGTAGTAAAAACAAAATGAAGAACATGTGAGAAAAAGGTTGAGTTTTTTATTTTTATAAAGCAGCTAGCGACGTCGTTTGAGGATTGCGAGAGAGGGTCTGAGAGCTTGAATTGGAGTGGAAAAGTGAGAGAGTGATTGTTATGTCTGTGTTTTTGTGTTTCAGTTTGGTGAGTCTCTCTCAATTTGGAGGGGGGGCTTTTTTAAATGCGCTTCACAGAGAGAAAAGCTTACGTTGGAAGTTTAATCTAACGGTGGGGGTTATTTGACGGCAGGTATTGTAAACGGTTAAGAGGAAAACGTTATTTTAAAAAATGGGTCTGTGGGTGTTTTACCAAGATGTCCAGAGGTGTTTGTTTAATTTACGGAAATGCACGGGGAGTGCGGGGCTCACGTGATGAGTGATGATTATTTTTGCTCCTTTTTTTGTGGTGGACTCGGATCACATAATAAAGCAGGTTGGTTTTGGTTAGGCCCATCAATTGAAACATGAGGGTTTGAGCTTTGGTTAGGATAATAAGGGTCTGTTTGGTAGCCCAGTGAATTCCCACAATTTTTTGGAACGCCCATGTTTTGAAATTGGAGCCTCAAGCTCTATTGTGAAAAGGCACGTTTAAGTATAAAAAATTTATTATTACACTCATTTTTTGTTTTTACCAAACCATTGTAGCTACATTTGACTTCTCATTGGGTTGTCAAAAGAGCACACTAATCAAAAGAAAGAAAAAAAAATTTCTTGATCAGGTCTATTGATTTCAAATAATGAAATCGATGAAAAAAGGAAAAATAGTATGAAGATTAAATGTTTAAAGTTTAAACCCCATAAATATAAATTAAAAGGTGGGAACAAGACACCTTGACCAAGTGTATGAAACAAAAACTACATATATAATGGATAAATATTATCCTATCACCCGTATCTAAGTGTGGACATAATTAATGCTCTTAATTTGTGACTCACAAATTATAGAGGTATATATGTTCACATTCTTTAAGTGGTATGAATAAGTGTTGTAGAGTAATCAATGCCCTTTTTTAAAAATTTAATTTTGTAGATGCACTTATGTATTTTTGTCTGATTTATTTTTTGGGTAAAACTTAGGTACAGTTCCTTAGGTGAAGTACATTAGATTCTTAGTTGAATTCAAATACATTGAATTTAAATATTCTTGTAAAAGATAACATTATTTATGTTTCATTGATTAATACAACCATGTGTTTAAATTTAATTGGGAAACCTAATGTACCTAACCTAAGAAACTGTACATAAGTTTTATCCTTATTTTTTTAACCAAATAAAGCATCGAAATAAGCTCTATCAAATGAGCACCTTCTCTCTCATATTGCTTTTCAGTAGATAAGATTTATTAAAAATTCGATTTCTTAGGCCGCCATATCCATTGATTGAAATATTTGAAAGAAAAGGTTATCAACTAAATAAATTTATCATTTCAGCATATCATATCTTTGTTGATTAATTAGTGACATGCATGGTCAGTACATTAAGAAGAACTGCAAATAAGCGAGGTCTTTGAGAGACTAATGGATGCTCCTTGAGAGTTGAGACTTGAGACCATTGTCTTCTTGTCTCAATATTCCTGCCTGCTGTTCCATTCTAGACTATATGAGGCTTATACTTGGAAATTAACAGGTTGTGTGTGATCAAGTTTAGTCAAAATCAGAACGCAACACCAGCTTCTTGATCGTCTCTTACGTTGCCCGTAGGCATTCAATATTGGACCAAATACGATTACGTGCCTTGAAGTCTAAACATTTTCAGCTCTATGTGCCTGGAGTCAATCAATGACATACTGCATCAAACATAATTTAACGTTTAATCTTGCTGCAACCAAAGCTATTTGTCGAAGTGGGGTATGAAAATTCAAAGGATCATAACACACCTTTAATTTATAGAATAAACTAGAGCACATTATAATTTATAACCAATATACCACCGATTGAGAGTAATAGTCTGTGAAAACTGCGAAGCAGCCCTTGCACTAGACTTCCAAGTACTCTCATAAAATTGAACGTAATGTTGGAAGTTTGTGAGATAATGCCTAACAACAATGCCAAGTGTAACTTCATGCAAATTTTAGATAGGCTGGGCCATGTGACCTGCGTAAGATATGAGCTACATATCTTGACTTTTTCATGTCAAGCCGAAATATATCTATCTCATCCTCATGAAAAAAAAAAAAAAAAAAAATTCAACAAAAATTTGGTCACGTAACTACACTACTTGAATGTCATGTAGCCGCATCGCAAAGCCATCCTCGCCTCTATATAAACCTTCCCTCATTTCCTCACAAACATACAGAAGCACAAATTAGCAACCGCAAAAATGAGCCTCTTCAAAAACCTCCCCATTTTTTCCTTCCTTTTTATCACTCTTTGCTTTGCCTTGGTGCATGCAGCCAGATTCGATATAAAAAACAATTGCCCTTACACTATTTGGGCCGCGGCTGTGCCCGGTGGTGGCAAGCAGCTCAACCGAGGACAAACTTGGACCCTCAACGTGAACCCCGGCACCAAAATGGCTCGTATATGGCCCCGAACTGGGTGCAATTTCGATGGGTCCGGGCGTGGTAAATGTCAGACCGGTGACTGTGGTGGGCTCCTACAATGCACCGCCTGGGGTGTACCTCCCAATACCTTAGCTGAATACGCCTTAAACCAATTTGGAAACAAGGATTTCTTCGACATCTCTCTTGTTGATGGGTTTAATGTCCCAATGGAATTTAGTCCCACATCTAATGGGTGCACCCGTGGGATCAAATGTACCGCTGATATCAATGGGCAGTGCCCAAGAGAGTTGAAGGCTCCAGGTGGGTGTAATAACCCTTGTACTGTGTTCAAGACCAATCAATATTGTTGCAATTCTGGGAGTTGTGAACCTACAAATTATTCTAGATTTTTCAAGGTTCGATGCCCAGATGCTTACAGTTATCCTAAGGATGATCCAACAAGCACATTTACGTGCAATGGTGGGACTAACTATAAGGTTGTGTTCTGCCCTTGAGCAGTTGTACTTTCCTTTGGCAAAGAACTAGTAGTTTGTTATGTAATGTAATAAAAGCTTGGAAGCGTTGGAGGCACACTTGGTGGTGTGCTTCTACTTATGTTAAACTTCTAATAACATCTCTACGTAATTAAGCTGGTATATATATATATGTGTGTGTTCATTTTTATTTGGATGCTAAACCGAGCAAGTACTTATATAGCTTGATTTACCACTAGGATGCTTCTATATAAGTAGTAGTTCGTCACAAAGTAACGTTGTTTCATCTCACATATGATTAATGAGTCTTAGTGTCTTACTAATTAAATTTATGATGAAATCTATCATTTATATGAAAAGAAAGGATATTGCTTCGATATCAAAGTATTGAATAATTTTGTCTTCTATATATAATTCTTAAGCTTACAATGAATCAAATATTAGAAGAAATTGTGAGTTCCAATTAACTCAACTAGTAAAGTAATTTGTCTTCAAATAGGAGACCTGAGTTCGAACTCGTTTATACCAAAAATCAATTGTTATTTTGCACTGACGATAAAGAGAAATCATCATGAAATAAACGTCGTCATATGTTCAAATCTATCGTATCTATAATAATAATAATAATAATAATAATAATAATAATAATAATAATAATAATTGCGCTTCATTAGTTGAGGAGGTGGCATTATTTATGGGAGAGAGGTTCCCTACTCATTTAAATCCTTCAATTATTTTCAATTTTTAGTTAAACGTAAGGCATGTTACATTAAAAAATTCCAATAATATTTTTAAGAAACTCATATAAGCCACACAAGTAATTTCTATATCTCACATCTAAGTAAAAATTAGATAGAATTTGGGGATTTAAATAGGAGAGAATCCTCCCTAAGTGATAGTAAAAAGCATAAGATCAAAATTATTACGTGAAGCATGCTAAAAGTTAACCTGTGTAAATATTCATTAAAAAAAAAAAAAAATTGTGTTTAAAGAAGTTTGGGATTGTGTTTTAAGTTAAATGGGTCTCATTTTTAGGGTGTGTTTGGGATGAATAGAGATGGAGGGAGAGGAGAGGAGAGTAAAGGAGAAGGTTCATGCAATAATCTTTTTTTTTTTTTTTTTCCTTTCTCCTCTACTCTACTTTCATCCCCTTCCACCAAAACATATGATTAGGAAATATGATTAGGAAATTATGAGATGTTAACGAGAAAAGGTTTAGATAAATAGAAAGAACAAATGGGGCGTGTTCTCAATGATGATGGTGTAAATTGACAATTTCAGGCCCGTTAAAAAACATTTGAAAAGAGAAAGTGGTGTTTGTTGTAGTGAATGGAGACCATTAAGTAGCCAATGGTGGGCTTGGCTCTGTTAACTAAAATAAGTGGGCTTAGTTTAAAAGTGAACAAGTTTTTATTTCACTTAAAAGTGGGCCAAATAGTTTGAACCCCATAATAAGAATGGGCTTTAAGAAATCCGGTCCATTTTAAGTAAAAAAGAAAAAAAAAAATTAAATGAACGAAAAGAAAATATTTTTGGTTTTGGTGCTTAAAAAGTGATATAGTGATGTTGTTTTTGGCAATCTCTGAATCTCTACGTTTACCCTTGACCTCCGAGGCACCGAATCTATTAGGCTATTCAGCTTTCTATCCTCATATAGACTTTACTTTCCCACCTAATTACATAATCAAGCTCCAATTGTTATTGTGTTGCGTAATTTTTTGATAATATAATGGACCTGAGAACGTCACCAGGAGATATTTAACTGTATAAATAATGATGGTTGAGGATTTACCTGTAAAAGAGATGAAACACTCTTTAGAGGTGGTGGCGGTTTTCGCCGATCACCCTCTGAAGATTAAGTTAGATAATCCTTCTTAGGTTTATAGAAATAACTGTGTATATGCTCTCTATTAAATTTTTCACGTACCTCGTTAGTTCTGATTATTGTTCTATTTATAGGGAGTTTTACCCACTTGGGCTTCACCAATTGTGAGGCACTAACTCTGAGGGTGATGTGACTTGTGACAACTTTTGAAAGATTGATTTGACGTTAGTACAGGGCACAACAGCGGCTGTCTCCTTGTTCATTCAATGAATTTGGCTGGACTATCACGGGACGGGCGTCTCGAGGTCTGTGCTCGACAGGGATCATTAATGTCTCAACCACTCTATTTAATGCACCTGGGATACTGTGAGCATCCGCTCTCTGTTCTCAGAAAGTTATCCGTTCATGAAAGAAGTCAGGTGTCATCCGTTTAGATCAGGATGCCCGGTATCCATTTAGCACAAACTAACCGGCTTCTATTATCTTTGATGACCCTTCCTTTTTCTTCGATGAAGCTTTGATGCCTCTGGCACTTCTTAATGAATCTTCCAATGCCACAAAGGGAATCACTGTTGAAGACCTAGAGAACTGCTTGTGCACCAATTCTTGTTATATTTGTGCTTGTCAGCACGGGCATCTAAATGGGCCTTAATCCTATTAAGTACTCGTTGTCTTCTGCATTCTGAATGGGCTTTTATTCCCACTAAGTATTCGTTGTTTTCTGCATTCTGAGTGGGCCTTTATTAGGAAAATAATTCCTCACACAGTTATCAACATTCAATTTCGGTTTTCTATTCCTTTTGTTAGTGGATCCAAACGAATAATGAGCATAAACATATAAATTAGAGAGAGAGAGAGAGAGAGAGAGAGAGAGAGAGAGAGAGAGAGAGAGAGAGAGAGAGGTTAGAGACGTACCCACCACTCTTTCGGACAACGTTGGTGGTGGCTCAGGTGGCAACTCGAGGTGGAGACGGCAGAGGGAAGTCGATCCTGCTGTGGGTTTCAAAGGTGATTAGATTGAATTTTAATTTGTTTTTTTTTTTTTTTTTTTTGAAGAGATGTGGCTTGTATTCTTTGCATAGAGGTTTTGTATTATTATTTATTTTTAAAGGATTTGAGGTTGAAAGTGGAATTGATATATTAGTTGGGTGTTTTGGGTTCGTCTCGCTGTGGCTCTGTGGTGTTCCGGTGGTGGTGCGGGTGTTGGTAGACCGTAGACTCGACTCATTTGTTGACTTGTTAAAGTCAAGCCAACTACTTTAAAAAATTAAACAGCTGAAATTTCCAACTACTTTACCCTAAGTCCTAAACACAGCACAATGTGCTCTCCAAACACCAATCCAATTTTTCCCTCCTCTTAATTACTCTGTTCTTTGCCTCAGCCCATGCAGGCAGATTTGATATAACAAACAATTGCAACTTCACAATTTGGGCCGCGGCTATATACGGTGGTGGCAAGCAGATTAACCCAGGTGGAACATGGAGCCTCGAAGTTAGCCCTGGCACAAGATCGGGTAGCATTTGGGCTCGAACTGGGTGCAGTTTCAATGGATCCGGGTGTTAGTATATATTATAGGCTTATTGTAGGCTTACTGGGCTTTAGGCTCAATATACTTGTACTGCATATACTTGTACTACACACACTACTCTGCCTATATAAATGTAGTTCCATGTATTAAATTAATTGCTGAATATATTATACAGAGCTATTTTGCTCACTTTCAGTCTCTGTTTTCTCTCTCTCTTCTTATTCTCAACATGGTATCAGAGCCACTTTTTTGTGGCCTTCACTAGGCAAAATCCGGCGTTCCTCCGCTGCTACGGGTCCACGGTCTCTTCCTCGAGATCGCAAACCCTCTCGCCGTTTCTACCTTCCTCGGAATCCCCATCTCCGAGTTGCTGTTTGGCTCAAACATAGCTTCATTGGATAGATCTCATTAAGATCTGTCCATTGCCACCAAAATCGGCCGGATCCAGCCCCGCACGCGCCGCCAGAAGACTCGAGTTCTCTAGCCACGTGCGCACGCGCTTCCACGCGCAGACCAACGCCGCCACGCGCCTCACGTGCGCTCTCTCCATCTGCAGTGCCACGTCAGCCCTAGTGACGTCACGCTGATGTCAGCCCTAGTGACGTTAGCATTGACCGCCGCCACCGCCACCGCCACCGCCGCCGTTGACCGAACAAAAAAAAAAAAACACTGTCCTTCACGGTTTTTCTCGTAGATTCCATTTTTGAAGTCCGTTTTCTCATCCGGCTGTTCCAGGTATGGGTTCTACTTCAGGTCATGAGATTACACATCCCATCACTATTATTCTTGATGGACCCGCTTCTTATCATGCTTGGTCCCAAAACATGACTGTATTTCTCAAAGGGCGCCGACTTTGGCGTTATGTTACTGTTGACATTCCAAAACCAGTGCCTAGGTCTGACACAAATTCCGATAGTTCTGATGGTGACTCTGTAGCTGAAGCAGTTGTTCAGGTTGATGATTTTGAGGCTCGTCTTGAGGAATGGGAAAGCATCCAATGCCGGATACTTTCCTGGTTCATTAACACCTCTATGCCTGCCATTAGCAGTCTCCTTCCTCAATTGGAAACAGGTCAAGCGGCCTGGTCTTTCTTGGCCACTCGGTACAACTGCACTTATGACTTTGCCTTGGAGTTTCATATTGAAGTCAAGCTTTATCAAATGCGCCAAGAATCAGGTCAGTCTATTTCTGATTATTACTCACAGACTGCTTCTATGTGGGAACAACTAGCTGCAGCTGATCCACCACTTCGATATGCTGAAGACATCGATCTTTTTGCCAAGTACAAAGATCGTCGTCGCTTCACACAGTTTATGATGGGTCTCCGTGAGGACTTTGAACCTACTCGAGCTGCTTTGCTTAGTCGTTCTCCTCTTCCTTCACTTGATGCTGCTGTCAAGGAGCTTATTTCTGAGGAAAATCGACGTCCTCACCATCATTTGTCTTCTTCAGATGTTGTCCTGGCTACACCCCGTCCTCCATCTTCTTCTGATCGATCTCGTCGTATTTGCACGTACTGTCAAAAACCAGGTCATGACATCACTGAGTGCTACCGCAAGAAAAATGGATGACAAAAGGAAACAACATCAGTCCCGAGGTACTTCTTCCTCGTTCCACAAGCAGCCGCTGTGAGTTCTGCCCCTGTTGATGATCCTGTGGTCACTGTCTCTCAACTTGAGAGTATGTTTCATCGGTATATGTCTCAACCTTCCCCTGCCCTTTCAGTCACCTCCAGGTAACAAATCTTGGCTCTTAGACTCAGCTTGCTGTAATCACATGACTCCTCATGCTTCCCATTTTTCTCAAAAGACGCCTTTAGCTTCCTTCCCCTATCATTTACACTGCTGATAGCTCACATATGTCTGTTAGTCACATAGGCACTATATCTTCTCCTGATTTGACTATCCCTGATACATATCTTGTTCCAAAGTTGTCCCTCAATCTTCTTTCTGTTGGTCAACTTTGTGAACTTGGCCTTGATCTCCATTTTTCTAATCATGGTGTTGATGTGCAGGATCCACTGACGGGCAAGCTGCTTGGGACAGGCCGTAAGACTGGACGTTTGTTTGAGCTATGCAACTTACAGATTCCCTCACATATGGTCTCTTCCTCTGTTGCTGCCACAACCACCTTATCTCCAGACTTATGGCATTCTCGTCTTGGTCATGCCTCTTTATCTCGTCTTCAATTATTAGCTTCTCAAGGTCACTTAGGGTCTGTTAATTTTAATAAATTTGATTGTATGTCTTGTCAATTTGGCAAACAAACAAAATTACCATTTAATAACAGTGACTCTTTTTCTTCTGCCCCTTTTGACCTTGTTCATTCTGATGTTTGGGGTCCTGCTCCATTTACCACTGAGGGGGGATCTCGCTATTTTGTGATATTTGTTGATGATTATTCTAGATTCACTTGGATTTACTTGTTAAAACATCGTTCTGACCTTGTTTCTATTTTTCAAACTTTCCACAAAATGATCCAAACACAATTTTCTCGCACAATTAAGGTTTTTCGGTCAGATAATGCCCAAGAATATCATGATAAATCTTTCCTCTCCATTTTGGATTCTAATGGCACCCTTCCCCACTATTCATGTCCCTATACCTCTCAACAAAATGGTCGTGCCGAACGCAAACTTCGTCACATTCTTGATGTTGTGCGTACCCTCCTCATATCTGCCTCTATCCCTGAGCGTTTTTGGGGTGAAGCGGCTCTCACTGCCGTTTACACCATCAATCGCATTCCCTCACCTACTACTCACAAGAAATCTCCCTTTGAGTTACTTTATGACAAAATCCCAGACTATTCCTCTCTTCGAGTATTCGGTTGTGTTTGTTTTGTCTCTCTTCCTTCCCATGAACGAAACAAACTTGAACCAAGGTCTCGGCTGTGTTGTTTTCTTGGCTATGGTATCTCTCAAAAGGGTTTTCGTTGCTATGATCCCATATCTCGTCGCCTTCGTATCTCCCGTCATGTTGAATTTTGGGAACATCAGACTTTTTCTAGTCGTCAACATTTTCCCTTTATCTCTTCCTCCATGACTCCCATTTTCACTGATCCTTCCATTGACCTTTACCCTGACCCTGTGAGGGACTCTACCCAGCCTCCTAGCTCTTCAGATGTCCCATCTTTGGTTTTGTCTCCAGCTGCTGGCTCGCCTGATTCGGATCCTGCATCATCAGCACCATCAGAGTCTCCCACAGATATACGTCGTTCCACTCGGGTAAGGGCTCCTCCTTCTCATCTTTCTGATTATCATTGTTATTTTGCCCTTGCTACCCTCCATGAGCCTCATACATATCGTGAGGCTAGCACTAATCCTCTTTGGCAGCAAGCTATGGCTGATGAACTTGATGCACTTCACAAGACTCATACTTGGGACATGACCACTTTGCCTCCTGGCAAGTCTGCAGTTGGTTGTAAATGGGTCTATAAGATCAAGACTCGGGCTGATGGATCCGTGGAACGTTACAAGGCTCGCTTGGTTGCTAGGGGATTCACTCAGGAATATGGCATTGATTATGAGGAGACTTTTGCTCCTGTTGCTCGTCTTACCTCAGTTCGATCTTTACTTGCTGTTGCTGCTGTTCGTCATTGGCCTCTGTTTCAGATGGATGTGAAAAATGCCTTCCTCAATGGTGATCTTCTTGAGGAAGTCTACATGCAGCCACCTCCTGGCTACCCTGATTCTCAGAATCAAGTTTGTCGCCTTCGCCGTGCTCTCTATGGTCTTAAGCAAGCTCCTCGGGCTTGGTTTGCTAAGTTCAGTTCTGTGGTTGCTCAGCAGGGTTTCACCCCTAGTTCATATGATTCAGCTCTCTTCATTCGTCATACATCTACTGGTATCACTCTCATTCTTCTTTATGTTGATGACATGATTATTACAGGTGATGACACTGCAGGCATCTGTGATCTACAGAAGTTCCTTAGTCAACAGTTTGAGATGAAAGATCTTGGCACTCTTAGCTACTTTCTCGGTCTTGAGGTCACCTCCTCTTCTGATGGTTACTATCTCTCTCAAGCCAAGTATGCTTCTGATCTTCTCTCTAAGGCCGGTCTCACTGATAGCAAGACTGTCTCCACTCCCTTAGAGCTTAATGTCAAGCTCAATACTACTGATGGTGAGCCTCTCTCTGATGCTACTTTATACCGACAGTTGGTGGGCAGTCTCATCTATCTTACTGTCACCCGTCCGGACCTTGCTTATGCTGTTCATCTGGTTAGTCAGTTCATGTCTGCTCCTCGCTCCACTCATTATGCTGCAGTTCTTCGTATTTTGAGGTACATCAAGGGGACACTCTTTCATGGTCTTCACTTCTCGGCACAGTCTTCTCTTGAGTTGCGCGCCTATGCTGATGCAGACTGGGCTGGAGATCCCACTGATCGTCGTTCTACCACAGGTTACTGCTTCTTACTGGGTTCCTCTCTTATCTCTTGGCGTAGCAAGAAACAGTCTGTTGTTGCTCGTTCCAGTACTGAAGCTGAGTACCGTGCTCTTGCCGATGCCACCTCGGAACTCCTTTGGCTTCGTTGGCTCCTGGCTGACATGGGTGCTCCCCAGACCACCAGTACTCCTATTCACTGCGACAATCGTAGTGCTATTCACATTGCCCATAATGATGTTTTTCATGAGCGCACCAAGCACATTGAGATCGATTGTCACTTCATTCGTCATCATCTTCAGCAGAGTGCTCTTCACTTACTATCTGTCTCCTCTGAGGACCAGCTTGCTGATGTCTTCACCAAGTCCCATCCACCGGGATGCTTACGCGATCTTATGTCCAAACTCAAGATGGCTTCTTCGTCACCACCTTGTGTTTGAGGGGGGATGTTAATATATATTATAGGCTTATTGTAGGTTTACTGGGCTTTAGGCCCAATATACTTGTACTGCATATATTTGTACTACACACACTACTCTGCCTATATAAAGGCAGTTCCATGTATTAACCTAATTGCTGAATATATTATACAGAGCTATTTTGCTCACTTTCAGTCTCTGTTTTCTCTCTCTCTTCTTATTCTCAACACCGGGCATGGAAGTTGTTAGACCGGTGACTGTGGTGGGATTCTTCAGTGCCAAAACTTTGGAGCACCCCCAAACACACTTGCCGAATACTCGCTAAACCTACTTCAAAACATGGATTACTTTGACGTCTCTCTTGTTGATGGGTTTAATGCTCTTATGGATTTTAGCCCTACGTCTGATGGGTGCAGGACGGGATCAAGTTGTAGCGCTGATATCAACAAGTACTGCCCAAATGAGTTGAGAGCTCCGGGCGGGTGTAAACACCCCTGTAGTGTATTCAAGACCAATGAATATTGATGCAATTCTGGACCTGGTTCATGTAAACCTACAAATTATACCACATTTTTCAAGGGATGGTGCCCGACAGCTTACAGTTATCCTCTGGATGATGCAACTCTAAGCTTATTTACGTGCCCTGGTGGGACTAACTATAAGATCGTGTTCTGCCCTTGAACCAGTTGTTTTCCTATGGTATATGAGGCATAGAACTAATAGCTAGCTAGTATGCAAGTAAGTGGTGTAATCAAAGAGAAGCTTTTTCGCTAAGAGTTATGTAGTTTAGTGACATTAAATGTTCTTTATAAAGAGAATCAATATTCAAATCTCCACCCCCTATTGTTTTCCCCCTCAAATGCTAGAAATTTATGTTCATAACCTCCTAACTGTTGCACTCTCTATGTCAGTGCTATTGTGACTGCAAAAATTCTAATTCCAGTTTGTTTCGAAAAAGAGCCTTTGCATAGTACTTCCATACCAGATTTATTGTAAACATTATTAATGGCTTGTAAAAGATATTACAAACAAGTAATGGGAATTAAATAAAAAAATAAAAACAAGAAGAAGGGGGTAACCACATACAAGAGGGATATACATGGTTCGATAATAATCTACATCCATGAAGAGTAAATGATGAATTCACTATATCAAAGAGAGATTATGAAATATTTACATGCTTAAAAAGCGCTTAGAAACACCAAAACCTATCTATAGTAACTAGTAAGTGATTTTGTAGAGAAAAACCAATTGCAAATGAGTGTATTTAAAGGAATTAGTCTAATCTGTGACCTATACCTTAGAAAACCTTTTGATGAAAAACAAATACTTCTTTTCAAAGGTTAGACAATGGAGTCCTCAATTATTGAAGGTTGGTTTTCTTTGTATACTCCTTCCATCAAGGATTTTTATATATTGATAGTTAATTTTTAATTGGCTCACAAGATGACGTTAGGAATTAAAAAAATAGAAAAAAAGATGTAACCACATACAATAGAATAATACCAAGGATTTACATAGTTCGATAATAGCCTATAACCATAAGGAGTAAATGATGAATTCACTATATCAAGTAGTGATTACGAAATGTTCACACGCTTAAAAAGTACTTAGAAATACCAAAATCTATATATAGTAAGTGATTTGTGGAGAAAAACCCATTGAAAATTAGTGTATTTATTATTTAAAGGAATTCCTCTGGTATATGGCCAGTACCTTAGAAAACCTTTTGATGAAAATTACATACTTCTTTTCAAATGTAAGACAATGGAGTCCTCAATTATGAAGCTTGGTTTTCTTTGAATACTCCTTCCATCAAAGATTTTTATATATATGATAGTTATATATTTTATATTTATATATATATTTTATTTATTTATTGACAGTTAATTCTTAATGGCTCACAAAATAACATGTATTCACATACATTTTCACAAAAAAAAGAAAAAGAAAAAAGAAACTCCTTATAGGAAGAGTTGTCATCTATCATTCTTATTATTAAAAAAAAAAATCCAAATGTATAATAATTAATTAAATAATTGGATAAATTCCATGTGGATCACATTAAATCTCCTAATAGAGATAATCTTACATTCATAACTAGTGTCCAAACATGACGTGGCAGCTTAGGCAGCTTCAAGTATTGGCCAACATAAGTTGAGAAAGTAACGAGTGTCAACCATCATCCCAACTCCACAATTACCGTAATGACTAAAAATCAAGTAACAATACCTAACTTTATCAAAAAAAAAGGAAAAAAGAAAAAGAAAAAGAAAAAGAAAAAGAAAAGGTAACAATCCCTAACAACCTACTGCCAATGTCCAATATTAAGAAGATCTCACATCATGATTGAGGTAAAAATCAAGTAATAATGCCTAGCAGTACACCCTTAATGTCCAATATAAACAAGATCTCACACCATAATTAAGAATTAAGATAACATACTGAAGATTTTAACTTTTGATATTTTCACACCATTATATCACTATTTCACACAACTTAAAATGTGAACAATATTATCTATAATTTGTGAGCATGCTCAAATTTATAGTCAATGATGTCTACCATTTGTAAATAATATTATACACATTTAGATGATATAAAATGTAAATGTTGTGAATAAATATTTTCCCATTCTAAAATGAAGAATTTCTCTGATTTAGAATTGAAAACACTTAGAATGGCACCAATCATCAACTGAAACCTTACTGCAGTAAAATTGTCTCGGTTGGATGATTATTTGTAAATTCCACATTATGGGACCCGCACGTACAGTCTTGCGCAAGTATTGGAACTCATCCCATTTCACGTTTTTCCTTCTAAGCACATGGTCTGATAATATTATTTCGGTATGCAACAAAAGCTTTGACAAGGTACAGAAAGTCAGAAAGCAACAAAAGCTTGGAAATAGGATGTGATCATGTAAACCTAACTTGCCCAGCAATGTCAATTTCTCTTAGATTATGAGCCCTACGATCTTATTTCAATGATTCTAATAGGTCTCTCTCGATTGATGTAGTAAATTGTAATTAATGTAATACTTAGGATTTATGGCATTCATAATTTCATATACAACCTCATATATATAGAGGGCCGGGTAATTTTTATGAAAATATTACCAATCTAATTAACACATTGGTTCTCAAATACTCACTAAGAAGTCCGATATATTATTTATTCTTGGACGTTCTTAACTGAATTCTAGTTCTTTTTAATCACCAAAATCACAACATTTTATTAAAAAAAAATTATTTTATTTTCTGAATAATGTTTTAGACTTTGGCATAGCCGCATAGGTGATAAAGGCGTTGGGTGAGGACCGTGAGGTTGAAATAAAACTTGAAAGCCAAAATCTGGTCAAACAAAAAAATTATATAAGAGCTACGGGAAAAGTGACTAGTTAATGACGTTTATAAAGGGATTTGCAATAATACCCATGGGACTGGGAATCCGTGCAAGAGACAGGTGTGGTTATTTGTGTTCGAAGGGCACTTGAGTTTGCACTTTGCAGAGGAAATGGGCTTCGTGGGCATAGAACTTGGCTTTTCCTTAGGAGCTGTGTGCGAACCGACAAAAATTGGAAAGATTTGCGATGAGTCCTGAGCTATTTGTATTAGAATAGTGGAATTGGGCTGCAGGGACATAGAACTTGAGTGTGGGGTGGAATTTTCGGTCTAATAAATATTTTGTGGGTGTAGCTTGCAAAGTTAATTAGACAATCAAAGCTGTAATAAGTGATCTACACGTAATTATAGAATATTATTGAAATAAATTAAAGATGCGTTTTCTTTTCTTACAAGATAGTGAGTTTTACTAATTAAATTTATGATGATAAGATCCATAATTTAAGGATTTAGTTCCATTATATTATATTTTGTAAAACAAATAAATTTTACTTTGAACATATTATTTTTTGTTTGTCATTTAAACTATAAAATGCCCGTATTGTATGGGTCAAGATTTTCTAGAGTTCCTAAGGTACTCTACCACGTAGAGTTCCATAAATCTTAATCTTTCTTTTAAATGGTGTATTGTATCCGGGTCGTCCGCTTTCATATTTTTGCTTCTCAGTTTGTTGGTCTAATCGTATTCTAATCAATTTTCGAAAGCAACGTATGGCCTGCCGACAAGTGACAATGCTCACACTTCACAAAGCAGTTACAAGCTTACGTACAAAGACCTCTATTGAGTTTGGCATGGTTAACTAGATAGGATTCACGTCACACTACTCTATCTTTTTTTTTTTACAAGTCTTCAAGTCAAGCACTCAAGCCAAAGACAAATTCGTCTTTCCAATTTTCCAACAAAAGTTTAATTAGGCAATTACGCCTGTAAGTTCGCAACACCAATCCATAGCCAATCCCAAACCCTATATAAATCCCTACCGATATCTTCATAAACATAACCACAAACCACAATAGCATATCATATATAGCCAGTATATCTCTCAGTTTCCACTTTCCAAAATGAGCCTAAAAAACCTGTCCATTTCCTTGTATTTTTTTGTCACTCTTTTCATTGCCTTATCCCATGCAGCCAGATTTGATATAACAAATAATTGCCCCTACACAGTCTGGGCTGCAGCCGTACCTGGTGGTGGTAGGCAGCTTAACCCACAAGAGTCTTGGCCCCTTGATGTGAACGCTGGCACAACAGGGGGCCGCGTTTGGGCCCGAACCGGGTGCAATTTCGATGGATCCGGACGTGGCAATTGTCAAACCGGTGATTGTGGTGGGCTCCTTCAATGTCAAGCCTATGGTGTACCCCCAAACACACTTGCCGAATTTGGGCTAAACCAATTTCAAAACTTGGATTTCTTTGACATGTCTCTTGTTGATGGGTTTAATGTTCCTATGGATTTTAGTCCCACGTCTAATGGGTGCACCAGAGGAATAAGATGTACCGCTGATATCAATGGGCAGTGCCCCAATGAGTTGAAAGCTCCTGGCGGGTGTAATAACCCTTGTACCGTTTTCAAAACCGATGAATATTGTTGCAATTCTGGGAGTTGTGGACCTACAACTTTTTCCAAATTTTTCAAGGATCGGTGCCCAGATGCTTACAGTTACCCTAAGGATGATGCAACAAGCACATTTACATGCCCTGGTGGGACTAATTATAAGGTTGTGTTTTGTCCTTGAACCAGTTCTTTCCTCTGGTATATGAGGCATAGAACTAATAGCTAGTATGCAATAATTGATGTAATAAAAGCAGGACGCCAGGCTTGCGAGCACATGCAGTATTGTGCCATGGTATTCTACGGTATTACGTGGTTAATTTTCTGCCCTTGAAGCAGTTCTATCTTCTGGTAAGAGGCATAGAACTAGCAACAAGCTATTAATATTAATGCGCGTTGTACTTTACGTATTAACGTGAGGTTGTAATAGCAAAATTTCTATGATGGAAGATATACAACGTTTATAATTAACTTCCTTACCATGTTTTTGCAACTCTCTATGTCGGTGCTTCTATGTTTGATAATTATTTGGCTGACCATACATAACTGTTGGGACTTGGGAGTGAGAGGTATAAATGAACCTGTAACTTGTGTTGTGGACCACAGGGTACACACCTTTACTCACAGCTAGCCGATATAGTTGACAAGTCCTTTCTAAATATACTAATCAAGTTGCTTTCATCTTATGTTATCCTTGTCATTTTTTTTTTTTTTTTTTTTTAATTGGTAAGATATATGGTATATATGTTGTGATAAAATAGTATAAGTCGTGGCCCATAAGAATGGTATCTTAACATTAGTATAAATAAAATATTATCATATTAAAACTTGTGTATGTAGCAAAAATTCATTTGCGTGACTAACAAACGTTATTATTGTACTAACAAACGTTGGTACAATAATAACAATATCATTTTAAATCACATAGGTACCATTATTATATTAATCAAGGATGGAATCGGGATTTCATATTTGGGACCAGGGTCAAAGTATGAACCAAAAGTGTTTCACAATTCAAGTACACTACAAAAAAATCAGCATATAGAGGCGGTTTTGAAAAGCTCAAAACCGCCTCAATAGACCATCAAACCACCTCAATAGACATGAATGCTCTATAGAGGCGGTTTTCAAACCGCCTCTAAAAATTTCAAAAGTGCCTTTGTAACTACTGCCTCAATAGACATGAATGCTCCATAGAGGCAGTTTTAAAAAACCGCCTCTATAAAAAAACCTATAGAGGCGGTTTTCAAAACCGCCTCTATAAAAAAACCTATAGAGGCGGTTTTCAAAACCGCCTCTATAAATCATCTATAAACGCCTCTGTAAGTAATATGGTCTATAGAGGCGGTTTGAAAACCGCCTCTAATAGGTTTTGAAAATCGCCTTAGATTTATCTATTGAGGTGGTTATATAACCGCCTCTATAGATAATTTTTTTTTTTTTTAAATCCATTTTTGAAAGTGGTCTATTGAGGCGGTTTGAAAACCGCCTCTATAGATCTTTTTTTTTTTTTTTCTTTAATTTGCTTTTGCACCGATTTGATTCTCCTAATACACAACACAAAATTCCAAACTAGAACATAACAAATGTCTATAATACCATCATCATATATGTATAACACAAACAAGCTATTAAAAGTCTAATACCATCATCATATATGTATAATACAAATAATGTATTGTCTAAAGAGTCTTCAAAACAATGAACAAACTAAGAAAATATTACAATATTAAAAGTTTCAAATTGTTTGATAATTTCAGTAGAACACTTCACTTGAATATAAATGTTTCAAAAAACTATTTAGTACTCAAACTAATCCTCAAAACTAGAATTCTCTCAAGTTTTCTGATTGATGAGATGCAACAGATGATCTTTGGCCAATTGGAGATTGTTGATTCGGAACACCAAAATTGCCCTACATACAAATTAAGAGAGTTTATAAGTTCCTATAATATTATAATTCCACGTGGGTTTGCCTTCAATATCTAAACCACTACATAAAAACATTGACTTGACAACATTTTTTTTTATCCTGAACAAAGGCACCAAGTGCCTAGAGAGACAACAGGCAAAGCCCAGAAATCAACCTATACTTGCACCAAGTTGAAACTTGAATTTCAAACTATTCCGATATGTACCCTTCTACAATAGAGCCTTCTGGATAAGCTCTATTACAAACATAAGACTTAAGTCGTGATAGGTACCTAATCCAAAAAAGAAGATCAACAATGGAACATTGAATTCGAATAAAAAAAAAAGAGACCAAAGTTACTAAATTTGTCTTACCTCTCTATGGGATACATCCAACGGTATTGAACTGGGCCGCCAATCTTGGCTTCGGTAGCCAAATGCGTGACTAAATGTACCATAACTGTAAAAAACGATGGAGGAAATATCTTTTCCAATTCGCATAACGTTACTGCAATCTTTTTTTTTTTTTTTTTAATTAATCAAATATACATAGAACAATCAACACTCCAATATCAACTGAAACCACCTTATAACACCATGTAAGCCACCCGCTTGCTCCAATTCAACAACCAACCACAACTTACAATTTCAACTAAATGCTTTTAAGTAACAACTATAAGATAAAATTACCTGAAGAGAAGAGTTTTCAAACCCAATCACCTTACATAGTAGCATGCAAAAATCAAATCCCACACTTAACTCAAATAACCACACAATGTGTTACATTGGTAAAAAAAAAATAATATATATATAATTGATTAGAAATGATATCAATATTTGCACAAATGGAAAAGCTGAGACCTAAGGTTCCAGTCTAGTTAAAGCATAATTACAGAGTCAGGTACAAACTAGCTACCCTGCCAGATTACATTAATATATTCTGTAGCTGCTGCCTGAGCTAAACTATAAAATACCACATAATATGTTTGTGTTAACATATTTATAACATGCACAAAAGATCTCCTTAACACTCTGATGTCTTCGTACACAGTTGTCAGCCTCCAATTACTACATTTGTCTTTTACAAGCTCATGCAAAATGTGATGATTATCAACAAGACAAGATGTAACACTATGCACACCCCTCAAGGTCAGCACTAGGCAGAGGGCAGATGAGATGACCCACACAAGAACATCAATTTTAATTTTAATTTTTTTTTTCAAATATATTACCATATTTTTTTGTTCAAAATATAATTTTTTTTATTTGATTTTATAATTGATCAATTTTTATTATGAATTAATCACAACATATTATATATATGATACAAGTGTATGATAGAAGATTTTACAAGCTTAAAGAGTTTTCAACATTCTTATCAATAATAATAATAATAATAATAAAAATCCTAAAATAAGTTATGTAAACCAAAAGAAGACCTTTATAAGCAGTTTCCATATCATTTAATTCACCTTTCGGAGCAAAGACCACAGCCACCAATATGTGCAGAAACTCTAAACAATCATATTTAAATATATATAAAGATGGGTTCTTCATTCAAATATAACACAGGTTGAAAAGAAAAACCCACTTCCAAAAACAAAAAAAAAGAGCATTGTAACAATGAGTATTGCCAAGTTATTTTCTATCATAGGTATTTCTGTAATTATAGTTGTATGATACAATAAGAGAAGCATTACTTATTTATGCTGGTGGGTTTCTGTATTGTGAACTACGTCTAGGCCAGTTTACATCTGCCATATGATAGCAGCACCACCTTAATCTCCATCTATGACTATATATATTAGTATATATTGCCAAGTTATTAATTTAATAATCCTTGAAGTAGTGAAGCACTTCTCTCGAAGTCTGCAACTTAACTCTTAGCTTATGTCATTGTTCAACTCACAACATCTTAGGCCCCACAATCTCTGAACCCCTCCAATTATGCACCTTCTACTAGGCTATAGCCTACTATGGTACACCGAATAGCACCAAGGTCAGTCACCTCTGACCATTCGTACGTGCTAATTGCTAATTACTAAGTACCCTCTCTCTGTCATCAAAGCACATGCTACAACCTTTAAAAGTCTTTGGATGAGTTAAGAAAGGAACTAGCTTTAATTGTGCACAACAATTTTGTGCCTTTTACAGGAAAAGCTTTGATCACAACTAAAAGGTTCTGAACTTCTAGAGTTTGCTAAAGCAAAGGCAGTTTCTGGAGTTTTGATCAACATTGAGGCAAGCTTCTTTTTCCCTTTTGAGCAATTTATTACTCATCTCTAATTATAAGCTTCTTCATAAGCAATTTATTACGCATTTGAGTTCTTAAAGTCATATTTCTTTTTCTTTCCTTCAAGTTTATACACTACTGACTACACAGAAAATCACATAATCACATAATCCAGAAATTTTCTACTTGACCAAATCAAAAAATGAAACAAACAAAATTGGAGACAGAGAGAGAGAGAATACCTTGGAGGGATCGATGAAACCCTAGCTCCGCCGATCAAAGCAACAACTGCGAAGGTCAATGCTAAAGATAGAAAAAGAGAGAAATGGGAAACAGCAAATCGGCGAACTTGAAGAGAAGAGAGAGAAATCAGTACCTGAAGGGAATAGAGAGAGAAAGAGGAGAGCTTGAGCGGCGCCGAAAGTGGAGAGCTCAAGCGGCGGCACGGGCAGCAGTGATGGTGGAGAGCAGGGGAAAGAAGAGAGAAAGAGGCAAATGAGAATCGCGTAAATTTTATGAGAATGAGAAATGAGAAATGAGAAAGGCAATTCAAATATGATTTAGGGATTCATCAAATTTTATGAAGAAAATGGCTATCTATTGAGGCGGTTTAATTAAACCGCCTCTATCTAATAATACTATTGAGGTGGGTTAATAAAACCGCCTCTACAGATTAAAAAGTATAGAGGTGGTTAATAAAACCACCTCAATAGATGTCTGTAGAGGCGTTTTACTAAACCACCTCTAGAAAAACCGCCTTAACAAGTCACATTTTTTGTAGTGGTAGGGGATAAATACAAATATTTAAGACTATCAAGTTAATAGATGAAAAATAAAAATAGTATCTATTCAGATTTTTTTTTTTTTTTTTCAATTAATCATCTATTAAAATAAAACTTCACATGCACATTCGTTTTTTTTTAAATCATCTATGACTAATTTTCGGAACAAATTTTCTTGTCTTTGTCCTGTTATATCCTATCTAGCACATGATTTCAAACCAAAAAAAATCAACTTTGAGAACCCAAAAAAAAAATAATGAATTGTTGATGATGACAAATAAAAAATAAAATTCTAACTTTGAAAAAAAATGTGAAAACCAAAGAGTTTGACATGAAATAACACTTTCAATCTGATTGAATCCTAACTACTAAAAAAAAAAGGTTTATATATATATATATATATATATATATATATATATTTCCAGAACAGAAATTGTTTCCCGTTTTCTTAATTATATGAGCACCCAAACACAAACATATTGGTGATTTGTGCCTTGTTAGTGAGTTGGCAACATTTCTTTGAGATGGTTGATTGCTTCTATATGATAACATCACTTATGTTTAAATATTTGTTAACTAAAAATTTATTTGCATGTTTTTGTTTTTGTCTTAGGTGGGTCACATCATTTCCATTTCCATTTCCATATGTAATTTTTGGAAGCTATATTTTAAAATTTCTTAAAATTATATATAATATAAAAATAATAATTTGGAGGGGGGCCAGGGTGCAGCTTAATTAGTTTCAATGTGGCTCCATCCTGATATTAACTCTAAAAATCATTCTACTTCACAATACCAATTAATATGAAACCGTAACCAGTTAACCATACCATTGTGAATATAAAAATAAAATCACAAAGAATAGAAAAGTAGGTTGGTTTTACTCAGCTCTCTTCAGTCGCTTTTCTTGAAGTCTTGAATGTCTTCTTCCACTAGTCATTTTCTTTAAAGATATAACTAGACCTAAATTCTCTTTTATTAGGACATAAAATTTAACACAGAAAGATTAAGTATAAGGGTTTCCAGCCTTTATATATATATATATATATATATATTTATTTATATATATATATTTCTCAAGTTCTTTTATATTTGTTCCATGTGTGGACTTGCCCTCACATGTATTTAAACATGTTGCCACTAATATTTTAGCCATATGATTCATTATATATTTTATAGGTGGTCATGATTTGTGCACATCCACAATGCACACTTTCACAAAATCTGGACAAATGTACATTATGTGTACAATGGGAACATGCAAAAATCAATTCCATTTAAAAGCCCACAAAAGTCGTACATTTATTGATTTTGCAATCGGATGTTCATGTATGTCGTTGGAAATAATAGCAAAATAAACTCGTTTCTTTGCTTTAATTTTGGTTGTTCTAAAATGATTTTTTTAGGGGGGTCGATACAAATGTATCAAATTAATCACAAATTTTTTTTTTTTTTGGTTGATCAGGAATTCACAACTCTCATGGCCCAGAGATTACTGTTCTTTGCACCTTGACTTAGATGATTGTAGATACCCAATTTTTAACAAGTCATGGCAGATAGAAAGCCCTGAGACCATCTGCCATGGGCCCAAAAGGAAGGGGAAGTAGTGATGCAGCGCGAGAAAAGCCCAAGGAAGAACAATTAGCAGTGGGCCTGAAAAAACGTTGGGTTGTTCAAGAGAAAGCAGTCTGCTGTGAAGTCCACCAATTATTGAGTCATCTGCCACATACCAAGCTTAACAGGCCCGGCCCACAAAGAATCCAAGGAAGGCCTCAGATGATAAACGTCAAAGGATGGTCTCACCCTTCACAAGTGGGGCCAATACCTCACCTCTTAAGAGAATAGAACAAGCTGGAATTCAGAAGACTCAAGGAAAAACCCTCTGAAGCAAATCTTGAGGTTACTGTTCATCATCCCTTAGGACGGCGGATCCATATCTGACGGCGGCAGTTGCTGATTTTGCTGCACGGCAGACGAGAAATGGGCAGCGGCAGATACACAAAAAGGGGAACGTCTTAACCCAAGGTAGAAAGGAAGTCAGGGGTAACGTGAGAAAGGAAAGACAGTTTGGTCCACGGTGGTTGCTACACTGTTTTCACGGCAGACAAGGAACAAGCGGCAAATTTACTGGAAAGGAAAAATTTCAAACCAGGGCAAAAGGGAGGCTTAAAGAGAACGTAAATAAGGAAGACGTGGGCTGGACTTATGGTAGCTGCTGCTCTCTTTTGTACGGCGGACAAGAGTCGAACACGGCAGATTCACCAAAGAGGAAAGATCTCAACGAGAGGCAAAAAGGTGTTCTGAAGACAACACAAACACAGGTAACGCAGTCACCAAAGCCCAAACCTAGGGTGACTGCTACTGATTTAATGAAAGGACTAAGGGGGACTTGGTTTGGAGGCAGGGGGATTTTTCCTAAAAAAGGGTTTAGAGGTCTGCTGCTCAAGTGCATCATATCCGTTGGGAGGTATGAGCACTAGGGACCAGAAAACCTCAAACACCTTAATGAAAACATGTGCTAGCCAGTTTTTTATCATGGAGTCAACCTCTTTCACCAATTTGGTCTATGTCAACATTTTTTGGTCTTATCAAGAAATATTGTTAGTTTAACCTCATGGGAGAAGTCACTGAAACCTACCATTATCCAAGAGCTAAGAGGGTGATCAGGTCCAAACTATGAATCCCATAGGTTGTAGCACACCACTATAAGAGGGAAAAGGAGCAGTGTCATAAAGGCAACCTTCTTTTGGCTGATAACCCCTTTCAACCAAAAACACACCATTTTTGGTCAAGAACACCCTCTAGCCATAAAACAGAAACACCGGGGGGTCAAGGAAGAGAAGAAGAAAGAAAAGATCAATCCCTGGTCTGATCCTAAAGAACATTCCCTGTCAAACTCCATCCCATCAATTCTCTCATAAAACACCCAAATAACCCACTCCATGATACATGTTTCCAAGGGATAATCCTCCCCCTTTACCACCAAGTCCTTCTTAATCCTATTTATAGTTTATCTGGATTCATTTTATGTTGTTCTTGTTTATTCCTGGATACTCATGTTTGCTATCTGCAGTAACTCTTTTGTTGGCAAAAGGGGATATTTGCACTTGCCGTCTGCGGTTGTCCCTTTGTTAGCAGAAATGGATATTCGTGTTTGCGGTCTGCAGTAGTTCTTGAGTTGACAAAAAAGGGCCTTCACAGCAGATCCACATCTTCCCTCCAAAAGGCCCAACATAGTGGCAGATCAGAAAGGAGTGCACCATCAGCCATCAGGCAAGCTCAAAGGCCTGGTTTGGAGTTTTGGGCTCAACAACCCATCAATACAAGCTCGACCCATCTTCGACCAATTGCAAGGTGGCGCATGACACTTAGCAAAATTTGAGCATCCACAATGATAAAGGGTTTTTTTTAGGATAGATGATAAAGGTTTTGAGTGAAACTGAAATGGACCTAAAGCTAAAGTTGTGTTCCAAAAGTGGTAACACACTAACACATGACCACAAAACTTCTTATCTATTTTTGCAGATGCCGCAAAACTACGGCTTAGCGCTGATGCTAAGAATTATTCTCTTTGATCCTCTTTGAGACTTTTCCTCCTGAGTCCTGAGGCCATTATTTTTCCAGCTAAGACCATTAATTCTTTCGTACAATATTCTACAGTATGTGACCCCTCTGTCATATCTGGAAATATAATTGACATGTAATTTCTGTACGAATAAAATGTTTGAATATTCACATATCATTGTAAGTAATAAAGTTCCACTCGATAATAATGACAACACTGAGGGAATAATATATATAAGTATATAACATAATTAGACTAAAAAATATAAGATTTAACCTTTGGATTAAGTGGTATCTATATATATTATATTAATATCTCATTTGCAATCTCCCGAAACTATCATCTCCCCAGCATAAGACATTAATTATGATGCAATGCAATCTTTTCTCATCGTTCGCATATGATGTTCTTCCATTGTTTTATTTTTTTCATTTGCACGTTTTGATCATAGTCTAGTCAAGATTAGAAAGCTTCAGGAACGTTTAACCCAACTTAACCAACATCAATCTCTCTAAACTTTTTCTATATTTGTTTGATATGATATATCCGAATCTCTTCCTGCTAAAGATTTATGGTATTCACAATTTTATGGAGGAAAGTTATTTGTTTTTGTTTTTGGCTAAGGTGTGGGTCACATCACATCCATTTTTTTTATTTGGTCTTTTAGATTAATTAACTAACGGACAAGGTTTGGCTACAAACCGGTTTGTAGCTAGTTTGCTATAACCTACTACATGGTAACTTTTAAGACCATCCACATGTATTATTTAAAGTAGTCACATGACTCATTAAATAGGTCATGTGACTAAGGTACACGTGGATGATCTTATTAGTTGCCATGTAGTGGGTTGGTTTGTAGCCAAACTCTGTCCCTAACTTAAGGCTTAAATATAATGTTAGTCTCTAAAGTTTACTCACTGAGCGCTATTGGTCCCTGAAGTTTCAAAACTAATCGTTATTGGTCATTTCATCCAACTCCGTTAGTTAGTATGCATATGTGGTTAACAGAGACATAAGGTGGCAGTTTTTAAATTACATAGCAATTTTTTAAAATAAATTAAAATTACACATCATCATTTAGACCCAGATTACGAATCCACATTTAATGACCCATTTTTACCTTGTTTTCTTTAGATTGACCCATTTTCACCCTAAGAGCAAAATAAAATTCTCAAATTAAAATTTATAACCTAACTCTCTCAAGCCCCTCTCAGCCCCAACGCCGCCCTCATCAATCCACGTTCATAACTCTGAAGAAACATGTTCATACATAATATTAATTTATTATCCTATTCAACGAGACTACACTTGCCAAAAAGAAACCATAAATCATTGATCATATCAAAAGTGGGGGTTATCGAGAGCATTCCCAGCATGCCCACAATAGTAACTCTGAATTGAAATGCTTGGATGAGTTAGTAAATGCTATGGTTTTGGTGCCGCAATGAGATCATACCAATTTCACAATTGGGTAGGAATCAACAATTCCACCAATACTTGATGGGGCCATGGGGGTGGCGTCAGGGATGAGAGGGGCTGAGAGAGCTAGGCTATAAATTTTTAATTTGAGGATTTGATTTTGTTCTTAAGTTGAAAATGGGTCATTAAATGTGGATTAGATTCAGTAATTTTGGTCTAAATGATAATGTGTAATTTTAATTTATTTTAAAAAATTGTCACGTAATTTAAAAAATGTCATCTTATGTCTCTGTTAGCCACATATGCATACTAACTAATAGAGTTAAATGAAAGGATCGATAACGATCAGTTTTGAAACTTAAGAGACCAATAGGCAATAACGCTCATTTTAAACTTCAGGGATAAATAGCGCTTAGTGAGTAAAGTTTAGGGACCAACTGTGTATTTAAATCTGAACTTAATTCTTGTAAAGATATATGTAATTTTTGGAAGCTAATTTTTAAACTTTCTTAAAATTATATATGCTATAAGAAAATAATTTGGAGGGGGGCCGGGGTGCGGTTTAATTAGTTTCAATGTGGCTCCATCCTGATATTAACTAAACAAATCATTCTACTTCACAATACCAATTAATATGAAATCGTAAGAGGTTAATTATACCATTGTAAATTTAAAATTACATAGAATAGGAAAAAGTAGGTTGTATTTTCTCAGCTCCCTTCAGCCCCTTTTCTTGAAGTCTCTTGAATGTCTTCTTCCACTAGTCATGGTCTTTAAAAACATAACTGGACTTTTGATAGGACTTTATTTAACCAGAAATATTATAAGAGTTTCGACCCTCTCTTTTTATTTATTTATAATATTTCTCAAGTTCTTTTATTTTTGTTCCATGTACGGCAAATAATATTTTAGCCATATGATTCACTAGATATTTTATATTTTGTAGGATGATAAACGTCCTACAATTTATTCTTTTTCAAACTTGATGGTCATGTACGAATAAATATTGATAAAAGATTTGTATTCGTCACGTATGTGTTGGCAACAAAAGCAAAGTGAACTCGTTTTTCTTCTCTCTTTTCTTTTCTTTAATTTTAGATGTTTTTAAATAAATTATTTTATTTTATTGGGTTTAAAATTGCACAAATGTATATAATTATAACAAATTTTTTTTTTTTTTTTTTTTTGTTAAATAATTATAACAAATTTTTTTGTTGATTGGGAAATCACAACTCTTATTGGCTATGGCCTCCAGATTTCTGTTCTTTGGACCTTGACTTAGATGATAAAGGGTTGATAGATGATAAATGGGTTTTAAGCGAAACTGAAATGGACGCTTAAGTTGTGTTGCAAAAAATAAAGTTATATCGAAAAATTAGCCGACACTGACACATATATATATCATAGATGTTGGCTCGATCGAAAATCCACAAAACTTTTTATTTAACTATTTATGTCTGCAGATGCCACGAACCAAGGGCTAGTGCTGATGCTAAGAATTATTTTGTTCAATCCACTTTAAGACTTTTACTCCTGAGGCCATTATTTTTCCACCTACAACCATTAATTCTTTTTTTTTGCTAAATGTGAAGATTTCATTAAGAAGACAAAAGAAAGACATCTCTTAGCCATGCTTCTTTAACAGAAGGTGGAAGAGTTTCTTGACTACAGCAAAATGGAAGACATAATGAGTGAGCAACCTTGGCCATTGCATCAGTCATATGGTTAGCATCTCTCTTAACCCAGTAAAAAGAACAAACAGAAAAATACACAGCTAATTCTAATGCGAGTGAAGTAAATGTACGAATTTTCCATGGACAATCATCAGTAGGACTTAACAAGGCATCAACACATACTTTGGCATCACTCTCAATACTGATCATCTCAAACTTTTCAGTCTTAGCCAGCTCAAGCGCCCAACAAATGGCATCAGCTTCAGCAATCGTTGGATCTTTGTAAACCGTAGTCTTGGCCCATGCTTTAATCAATTCTCCCTTGTAATCTCTTGCAACCGTTGCCATAAATGATTTATCCAAATAGATAGCAGCATCAACATTAATCTTGATAACACCAATGGGTGGAGCTTCCCAAACCACACAACCTCTAACCTCCAAGGAACCAGGTTCTTTCAACGACAACACATGCTCCATGATTCTTGATTCCAATAATTTAATAGTGGCCATGAGATTTATTTTATGGTCATTGTGAATCACTTGATTTCTCAAGTTCCAAATAACATCCAAAGTAATAGCAAACTGAATTGCTGTTTGCTCTTTCAACATCTTGCCATCCATAGACATGCCTGAGGGGAGTGATGGATCACATATAATATTAATAATGTCCTTGCAAGAAGAAAATGTCAGGTGGTTTGAGTACACAGCCCAGCTATTTCCAAACCAAATAGCACGAGAGATAGCGCAATGGAAAAATATGTGTTCAATTGATTCATCATATTCGGAACACAAGGGGCAAAGGGTATCACCACTTCCCAATTTAAGTGCTAAGTTGACCTTAGTAGGTAATATACCTGTGGCAATTCTCCATATTAGAACTTTGTACCTCTCATGAATGCGCAACTTCCATAAACCATTCCAATTAACACCATCATGTGCAGAAACTTGGCCTTGTGCTGATCTGATCACAGATTTAACAGAAAATTTTCCTTTGGGGTCCAGAATCCAGATCAGCTTGTCATCAATAGGAGTGGCTGGAATTTTGATCTTTGAAATAGCCTCAGCTGATTCTGCATCAAAAAGTTCCTGTATTCGCCTTAGGTTCCAGCTTCTAGAGTTGTTATCAATAAGATCTGCAACCTTGAGTGGGGATAAGAATCATGGATGGGTACTTTGGTTTTGGTGTGAAATTGTGTAACCAAGGAACCCAAGGCTCTTTCCAAACATCAATTGACTCTCCATCACCTACCAAAAAGCATGCTCCATTATTGATAAGAATTTTCATTCTCTCAATTGCCTTCCAAGTTTTGGAAGCATATTTCAGAGGTTCTTCTCTAAGCCAGTCTGCCGTAACTTTGTATTTGTTCCTGAGAGCCACAATACAAGGACTCAACCTCTTAGACGCCACCATCCATGTTAACTTTGCAATCAACGCTGCATTAAACATTTTCGCTTTCCTAAATCCCAAACCACCATCTCTTTTTGAATTACAGAGATGATCCCATGATTTCCAAGCAAGGAATCTACCTTGATCCTTTTTTGGGTTCCACCAGAATCTTCTTGTTATTGCATCAAGTTTGTCGCAAATAGCTGTAGGCACATCAAAGGTAGAGAAAGAATAAGTGGGGATTGCATGGGCTACATTAATTCTTACGCATACTTACATTCTACAGTATATGACCCTTTTGTCATATCGGAAAATTGATGTATGCCCTGTATGAGTGTCTTCTTCCACTAGTCATGGTCTTTAAAAACATAACTGGACCTAAATTCTCTTTTGATAGGACTTTAGTTAACCCGAAATATTATAAGAGTTCGCCCCCCACCCCCCCCTTTTTTTTTTTTTTAATTTTTCTCAAGTTCTTTTATCTTTTGTTCCATGTGCTGCCACTAATATTTTAGCCATATAATTCACTCTATGTACAATTTATTGCTTTTCAAATGATTTAACAGTCATGTACGAATAAATTTGTTTTTCTTGAGGGGACAAGTCATGTACGAATAAATATTGATACAAGATTTGCATTTGTCATGTACGTGGCGACAAAAGCAAGGTGAACTCATTTCTTTTTCTCTCTCTCTTTTTTTTTTTTTTTTTTTTTATTTTTTATTTAATTATTATTATTATTATTATTATTTTTTTTTGGGTTTAAAATTGCACAAATGTATAAAAGTAATCACAAGTTTTTGTTGTTGATCGGGAAATCACAACTCTCATGGCCCCGAGATTTCGGTTCTTTGGACCTTGACTTAGATGATAAAGGGTTTGTAGATGCCCACTTTTTGCCTAAGTTATGGCAGACCAGAGGCAGTCCACAAGAGCCATCTGCAGTAAGCCCAAAGGGAGGCAGGTGACATGATCAAGAGAAGCCCAAAGCACAACAGCCCACAACGAGCCCAGAAGGCACTGTGTCACTGCAAGAGAAATCAATCTGCTGTAAAGCCCAAAACCTATTGGGAGCGATCTGCCATAAGTCCTCAAATAATAAGCCCAGCCCACGGGGAAGTCAGGGAGTAAAGGGTAATTTCAGATGGAGCCCTACTACTACATTCCTTAAAAAAGCAGAACACTCCAGAAAAATCAAAGAGGGGAAAGTCCTCTGAACTGAAGAAAAGCCATGTTCACCGTTTCCTCAGACGGCAGACTCACGCCTACCGTTGCCAAGGCTTTTCTGCACAGCAGACGAGGGAAAGGGGCACAGCAGACTAGAAGATGGGCAGCCGAATCACAGAAACGGAAAGAACACAACCAAAGGCAGAAAGGGAACCTGGAAGCGATATGAGGGGAGTAAATACAGACCGGCCTATGGTCCCTACTCCCTCTGCACGGCAGACAACAGTCAAACAACGGCAGATTCACAAAAAAGGAAGGAGCTCAACAAGAAGATGAAAGATGCTTCCATGAGAACACAAATAAAGGTAATGCAGTCACCAAAGCCCAAACCTATGGTGACTGCCAGTAAGTTTTCATTAAAAGGCTAAGGGGATTTGGTTTGGAGGTAGGGGGGTTATTTCTTAAAAGGGTATTGAAGTCTGCGGCTCAAGTGTATCACACCCGTTGGGGGGTATGAGCACAAATGACCAGCAAACCTCAAACACCCTAATGAAGACACGTGCAGACAAAGCTTTCACCATGGAGCCAATTTCTTTCACCAATTTGGTCTGCGGCAATATTTTATGTTATCAGCAAACATTGTCAGCTTGACCCCAATGAATAAGCCCATTACCCAAAAGCTAAAGGAGTGACCAGGTCAAAACCATGAACCCCATGGATCACCGCAGACCATTATAAAAGAAGGAAACACAGTCATGTCAAGGCAATCTCCTCCAGCCCAAAAAAAACGACCTTTAGTCTCCATCAAAAAAGCCAAGAAACCCAAGTCAAGGGATAAGAAGAAGAAAAAGATCAATACCCGTACAAAAACCCCTCTGCTAAAAACTCCACAAGCATCTAATCAATTCCATTCCATTGTCACGTGTCTTCAAGGGATAACCCTCCCCTATCACTCATCAAATCTTCCTTAGTCTTTTCAGTTTATTGAGTTCATTAGAGTTCATATTTTATGTTATTCTGTGGTACTCACGCTTACGGTCTGCAGTGATTATTTGGTTTGATGGAAGGGTGTCTGCCATAGTCACTTCATTGAAAGGAGGGCTTCTACGGCAGATCCTTATCCCCACTGTATAAAGGCCCAGCATAGCAGCAGATCAAGAGAAGTGCACCATCAGCCATCAGGCAAGCTCGAAGGCCTGGTTTGGAGTTTTGGGCTCAACAACCCATCAACATAAGCTCGGCCCATCCTCAACCAACCACGAGGTGACACATGGCACTCATTGAATTTTGAGCATCCACATTTTGGCGACTCCACTGGGGAGTTGAGCAGCACTTCAGCAAAAAACCAGATCTGCAGTAATGCCACCAAGGTCCAGAAGACAAAACTCAGTGGTAAACTCCCATCCTGACACAGAGTCAAACGCACAAAATCGAGCCGAAGGGGAGATGCAGCAGAACAATGGAGGAAACGTGGGAGGAGGTGGTATCCCAGAAGGTAATCAAGGAGGAGGCAACCCAGGAGGACAGCCACCTTTAACCTTGATATATGAGCTGATTCAGGGCTTACAGCAGAACCAAGGAGAACTAGCTGAGTCCATAAGGCAGTTGAAAGAATCCAGCAATAATAGGGAAGCACATGGAGGTAATGGCAGAAACCACGAAGAAAGGGACCACCATGATGAAAGGGATTCCAACAACAAGAATGATGCACCGTTCGTTACCATGTCAGACGTGGCGGACCTCCTCAAACAAGAAAGGGAACGACCACCTAAGGAACCCAGGCATTTTGTGAGAAAGCCGCCCTATCCTAAGGAGCTGCTGAAGGAACCGTACCCTGAAAAATACGATACTCCGAACTTCTCCCTCTTCGACGGCCGGAAAGGTAGTGCAGTGGAGCACATCAGCAAGTTCCTGGACTCCATGGGTCCGTTCGCTGGAAATGGGGGACTCTGTCTGCGGGAATTCTCAAAGTCCCTTGTTGACAGAGCATATACCTGGTACGCCATGCTGCCCGAAGGGTCTATTAGAGATTGGGAAGATATGGTGGAAAGTTTCTGCAGTAAATACTTCCATGTGGAGGAAAAAATTACTCTGCTCAACTTGCACAGCACGAAGCAGTTACCCGGCGAGGATCTTTTGAAGTATATTCATCGTTTCCGGGATATTTCTTTGGATTGCCACGTGAAGTATGAAGAAAGCGAGCTGGTTGAAGTATGCATAGACAACATGCTTCCCGAATTTAGAGCTCACCTCGAGAACTTAGATATTTCACAATTTGCACCACTGCTCCAGAAGGCTAGGAAGACGGCTTTGTCAGTCAAGCCCCATTCAGAAAAGGCTAGAGAAAAGAAGAGCCAACCCCAAGCACTCACTGTGTCGACTACAGCCGCGCCAACCGGAAACAAGAGGAAAAGACCGACAGAAAAGGTTTTCGAAGAACCACCCCCTTTGCCCTTCACCGTAGAAGAAATGATGGTGATCTTTGACAAGTGGGTGAAAGATGAAGTTATCAAGCTGCCGCAGATCAACAAGCCTCCCACCGAGGAAGAAAAGAGAGATCCCAAGTTCTGCCGCTATCACAGATATGTTCACCATCCTACCGCAGACTGCCGGTCACTACGATGGGAGCTTAACCGGAAAATCCAAGACGGTACTTTGCAACTCTCACCGGAGCAGCAGAGAGTGCACAAGAATCCTTTTCCGAATCACAGGAAAGACAAGGGCAAAGCAGTGGTGTCTGTGGTAATACAAGGCAGCACCAGTGATATGGAGGTAGAAGAATCTGCCGTAGCTGACACCACTCTAACACCGGCAGCCGTGAGAACCTTGCAGAAAAGTCCAAAGTTCAAGTCTTTGTTTAACCAATTGGGATTGGGACCAGAAGCCAGGAACGCTGCTACAGAGGCCATTATCGCAATAGCAGCAGACTCAGGAGCAACCTGTTTTACCGCAGAAGCTCATGCCAGTCGTGCCTTCCTAGAAACCACCAATGCAGTAACCTTCACGGATGAAGACATGGAGGTCCAATATCCAGACCACCGTCGACCCCTTTATGTGTCTGCCGTAATAAAAGATGTACAAGTTAGGAGAGCTTTGGTGGACACGGGCTCCTGTTTGAATCTGATTCCTTTGAGCACTCTTAAAGCAGCCAACATTCCACAACATAAGATCCAAGGCGCCCCTATTGAAGTAACAGGATTTGGAGGAGCAGCAGAATACACTATGGGGCACATACAGTTAGTCTTAAGAGTTGGGCCCATTGTGGCTCTTACGCGGTTTCACGTTGTGAATTCAGAAGTCCCATACCACGTGCTGCTTGGCAGACCATGGTTGCACAAACATAAGCTGATTTCATCTACCTATCATCAGTGTATCAAAGGGAGGCTCAATGGGAAGCCAATCCGTATAGCAGCAAATCCCTCACCATTTGACCAAACTGAGGCACATTTCATTGAAGCAGCCCTGTATGACGAGCTATCTACCGAAGAACCACCAATCATCAAGCCATCTGGAACACCCTTGCCAGACTGGGAAGATATAAGAAATGACCCAGATGTTGATCTGCGAGAAGTCCTGGAACGAAAGAAAAAGAGGAAGGAACGCATGGCAGAAGAGGAAGATGCACCACGATGCGTACGCGTCCAAATGCCTGATGGACGCATAGTCTACCGTTTGTGAAGGTGCGCGGGACCTGATTGCTCACCGCAAGAGGGTCCCACGCCGGAAGAGGGTAATCTGCGGCCCTCGTGTTATCTGATACAGAAAGAAGCTGAAAGTTACAAAAGCTTGGCAGATGAGAAGGAAGAAGCAAAATTAGAGGAGTCTGCGGCAGAGAATTCAAAGATAACTCCCAAGGAAGACCTGGAGGTAATCAACTTGAGTCATGATCCTGGTATTGATAAACCTGTTTCAATTAGCACCTCGCTGTCTGCTGTAGAGAGGGCCTGCTTTATTAATCTGTTGAAGGAGTACCAAGATGTGTTTGCATGGAAATACGACGAAATGCCCGGGATAGATCCGGGGCTTGTGGCTCACTCCTTGAATGTAGAACCTGGTACGAAGCCAGTTGTGCAGCCCGCAAGGACCTTCCATACTGAAGTGGAAGCTCAAATCACTCAAGAAGTGAAGAAATTGCTTACTGCCGGTTTCATCAAGCCAATTCAACATCCACGGTGGCTGTCAAATATAGTACCAGTGAAGAAGAAAAATGGGCAGATCAGGTGCTGTGTAGACTTTCGCAACCTCAACAAGGCATGCCCGAAAGACGAATTCCCATTGCCAAACATGGACTTGTTAATTGATTCCGCCGCGGGCAGCGCTATGTTTTCCTTCATGGATGGATTTAGCGGGTACAACCAAATTCGGATGTCGCCAAGGGATGCTGAGAAAACTGCCTTCCGCACGCCCATAGGTAACTTCTATTACACTGTTATGCCGTTTGGCCTCAAAAACGCCGGTGCTACTTATCAAAGGACAATGACGGCCATGTTTCACGATATGATCCATCAAGAAATTGAAGACTACGTTGATGACATTGTAGTAAAGTCTAAGAAAAGAGAAGACCATGTTGAAGTCTTGAGAAAAGTTTTTGAAAGGTGTCGCCTGTACAAGCTGAAAATGAATCCTCTCAAGTGTGCCTTCGGAGTGTCTGCGGGGAAATTTCTGGGTTTCCTGGTGCATAACCGCGGAATCGATGTAGATCCAGCCAAAGCTTCTGCCATAGCCACCATGAGGCCACCAACGTCTCACAAAGAATTGAAGAGCTTCCTGGGAAGGTTATCGTATATCAGAAGATTTATACCAGGATTGGCAGCAGTAACTTCCACCTTTTCACGCCTCCTAAAAAAGGGAGTCTCCTTCAATTGGTCTGCGGAGTGTCAAGAAGCTTTCGAGAGAATCCAAGCAATTATGACAAAACTCCCCACCGTGTGTGCTCCGATTGCTGGAAAGCCCCTCCGGCTCTATTTAGCTTCCAATAGCCAAGCAATAGGAGCACTGGTAGCACAAGAAAATGGCCAGGGTGTTGAACAGCCTGTGTACTATGTCAGCCGCGGACTAAAAGACACTGAAACGCGGTATTCAGTGGCAGAAAGAGCATGTTTAGCCCTTGTGTATGCTTCTCAACGTCTGCGGCACTACTTCTTGGCCCACAAAATTCAGTTGATGACCAAGTCTCACCCAATTAGGAGTCTGCTGCAACGACCAGTTCTCTCAGGCAGACTTGCTCAATGGCTATTGCAGTTGTCGCAATATGAGATATCCACTGAAACTCCAACAGCAATTAAGAGTCAGGCTATCGCAGACTTATTGGCTCAATTCCCTGGGGAAGATGGCTCAGTAATTTCACAAGAGGTTCCTGGGGAAGTTGGAGGAGCACTGTTGGTCGGAATGGCAGACTCAATATGGACCTTGAACTTCGACGGCTCTTCCACATCTGTGTCAAGCGGAGCCGGTGTTGTACTCACTAGAGAGGGTGGCGAGACCATTGCTAAGTCTTTCAAGCTGAATTTTCCTTGTTCCAACAATGCCTCAGAGTACGAAGCTTACATCACAGGGCTAGCCATAGCACACGAAATGGGGATAAAGCACTTAAGGGTGATTGGTGACTCAAATCTCATAGTCTGCCAAGCTAAAGGGGAATTCTCATTGAAGGAACCTTCTCTGGCACCCTATCGTGCACTTGCCCAGAAGTTGGAGGGAAAGTTTTCCACTTTCGAAGTTACACATGCTTTGAGGAGCGAGAACCGTTACGCAGATGCGTTGGCAGCTCTAGGATCACAAGTAGCATTTGAAGGACCTACGGCAGATGTCACAATCAATAAAAGAAGCATCCCAATCACTGAGCTGCTGAGGGAAGAATACGAAGAAGGGGGCCCTGACAAAGAAGATTGGAGAGCTCCTCTGAAGAGCAAACTCATGTCTCCAAAAGACGTGGCAGACCTAAAAGCGTTGAAGGATTTTGTGCTAATTTCTGGAGACCTGTACCGCAGACTACCTGGGGGAATTCTAGCGAGGTGTGTGAGCCATCAGGAAGGGACAAAGAAGCTACAGGAAGTTCATGAGAAGTCATGCGAGCTGGAAGGAGGGGTAAGCCTCTATCGCAGACTCCAGCGCTTGGGTTATTTTTGGCCAGAAATGAGCAAGGAAGCGGCAGACTTGCAGAGACATTGCCCAACTTGCCAACATCAACATGAAAACGAGCAGGTATGTGCTACCTTCCTTTCGAGTGATTGGCGAACTCCTTTCCTGGAATATTTCATAGAGGGTATCCTACCTCGGACCGGTAAAGAAGCAGCCCGCATCAAAAAGTTATCCACTAGATATTTCGTGGAAAGTGGTATTCTATTCCGAAAGGGGTTCCATGGGGATCCTTTGAGGTGTCTAAGTCTGTCAGAATCTCAAACAGTGATGAAGGAGGCCCATTCAGGAGAATGTGGGGAGCATCAGGGGAAGAAAAGGTTGTATCAATTGCTGTTGACACTTGGCTACTACTGGCCAACAATGAAGAGGGATACGGCAGACTTCGTTAAAGCATGCCACACCTGCCAAATGCAAGCCAACCTGATCCATACACACCCCACCAATCTGCAGAACATGGCCACACCATGGCCTTTCCATACTTGGGGGCTGGACCTCATTGGTCCTATTAATCCGCCATCCGGTGGATATATTTGGATATTGGCGGCCACGGAGTACTTTACAAAGTGGGTTGAAGCCATCCCACTTCGCAAGGCCACCGGAGCAGCCGTGGCCAATTTCATTCGGGAACACATCATCACTAGATTTGGCATTCCCCACAAAATCATCAGCGACAACGGTACTCCTTTTGTTAACAAAGATGTGCGAGAGGTGTTGGGGCACTACCGGATCAAGCACCGGCGGTCTACACCTTATTACCCTCAAGGTAATGGACAAGCGGAGGCTACCAACCGCATGCTGCTGAGAATTCTGAGTAAAATGGTTTTTGATTATGGTAAGGGCTGGAATTCCCACTTGGCGGATGTGTTATGGGCTTACCGCGGATCACCCAAGACAGCCACTGGTTTCACCCCATTCTCACTTGTATATGGGACTGATGTTATCTCACCACCTGAATTACTCGTACCAAGCCCTCGAATTCTACAAGGAACTGAAATAGAAGCTGATGTTGAAATATGCGCGGAAGCCAGAGTGGCAGATCTGGAAAGCCTGGATGAAGCAAGAGAGCTAGCCTTAGCTCGCAGTCTGCGATACCATCAGAAGTTGGCAAATGCTTACGGAAAGACAGTACACACCAGAATACTTTCCCAAGGTCAAATGGTCTTGAAGACGGCAGACCATGTGAGAAGGGGTCTGCCATCACCATCCAAGTTTACACCAAATTGGGAAGGGCCTTACGTGATCCGCGAAGCACATGACAGCGGATACTATAGGCTATCTAAAGCGGATGGAACTATCTTGGCAGACCCAATTAATGGGAAATGGTTGAAGGAATATTACTCATGAACATATCAGTGCTAGTAAGTTTTTCGTGCCCTTTGCCTTAGCACCAATCAATCTGCCATGTTATCTTTCGTGCCTTTTGCCTTAGCACGAAGCAATCTGCCATGTTACCTTTTGTGCCTTTTGCCTTAGCACAAAATCAATCTGCCATACTACTCTTTTGTGTCTGTTGCCTTAGCACAGATTAAGCAACAATATTGTTATTATTAAGCATCTTTGTTTGATTTTGCCTTAGAACCAATCCAACTACTGTGTGTTGCTTTTAAAAAAAAAGTGGAATGATGATCACCATTTATGCTTTAATATGGTTATCTTATTCCACTCCACAAAACATTACAAGAAAAAGGAATAATAACAAGAGAATATATCTAAACAATAAGTATTTTACAACTAACAAGCATTTTAAACAAAGCATATATATATATTAGATTGATACCATCAAAAGTCACAGGTACACACTTGTCCATAGTAATAATAACACACAAAGTTTGAAACACTTAGACCAACATGGTCATAACAAAAGCTCACAAGCGCTCTATACTCAATCGAATAAGCCGTCAATCGGCGATGCAACTTCAACAGTCGTGGGGGATGCTGCAGCAGCAGACATCAACTCCCCTTGATAAGAAACCAAAACAGCAAGAGTACTCTGCAAAGAGGAAATTTGCTCCTGCACAACCTTCATCTCACTGGCAATTGCTTCGCCAAAGAACTTGCGGGCTACCTTCCGCAGATGCTCAAGCAGGAAGTCAAGATCAAAGCCAACGGCTATGAGGTCTTGCACCACACTCCTCCATGACAAAATCTTGGACTCACTCAAAGTCTTAAAACTGGTCCTCCTCATGTCAGCTAAGACACTGCCCAACAGAGAAATCATTGGTCCGCCAAACCCGGCACCAAACTTGAAATGGGTAGTGAAGTCCCCAAACTTCGCAGACAATCCCTGCAAAAGAGGCACAGCATCTTGATACACCCAAAAGTTGCCATAAGCAACCAACGGGCCTTCGAATCTCCAGAAGTGCCAATCAGGATAAGGATTGGGGGCTCTCTCCTCAAAACTTGCAAAAAACGCAGCAACCCTCCCAGGGATAATCACCTCTACTGCAGACCGTGTCTGAGAAGAGCTGGGAGCCGCAGACACTACATGAGCAACGCTCTCCTTCTCCACAAGAACAGGTGCCTCAACATCTGACCAAAACAAAAAAAAAAGAATGTAACAAACAGAGGTAATAAGCATAAGAAAAGTAGATTGCTTTCTTTCACCAAAGAGATATTACCTTCTGGGACTACACCTACACCACGGACCTCTGTGTCTGCCGTGCCACCACCATCAGCACCTTGAATTGGAATCCCCTCAAGAGCAGGGACTTGGCCACCAGTGAAAGCCCCTGACGAAGGGTGATCAATAACCACCATAGGGGAGCCCTCCTCCCTAAGGATCCTCCCAAAATGAGGAGCGACCCCAAACAATGAGACCCCCTCCACAACTGAAGTCATTCTAGCAAAAGGAGGATTCAAATGAAATTCAATCGGATCATTGGCACGAGGCTCATCAGGCTGGTCAGCAAATGGAATGATCTGAAGTGGTTGAGGCTCATCTGCAATCGCCTCTTCTGAATCAACAGAATCAGTGCCTGGGTCATAATCCTCCTCAGCAGCAGACCCTACAATAATACCTGTGTTAAAATTCGCAACAACAGGAATAATTCCATATGCTATACTAACAGGGGTTCTGTCTGCCATACCTGCAAGGGTCTCGTCTACTGTAACTGGGGCAGTTTCATGTGCTACGTCAACAAGAGTCTCGTCTGCCATGCTTACGAGGGTCACATCTGCCATAACAGGGGTAACTTCGCGTGCTTCAGGAACCACATCTGCCATACTGACGGGAGTTTCACCAGGAGCTTCTTCTGCCATGATCGAAGTAGTTGACTGGACGGCCTCGTCTGCCATAACAAGAACAGCTTCATCTGATACAGTAACTCCCAAAGCCTCGTCTGCCATGGCATCATCAGAATCAGTCCAATCAATGGGACTGTCCTTCGCAGCCACACCATCAGTAGGCTCTAATGCCACTTCTTGCCTCTCAGTAATGCTTTCATTCACCTCAGTCGTCCCTGCACCGGCATCTACAACATCATCACCACCGCTAACCTCCTGCCAAAGAAGAAAAGAAAGAAGTTCAGTCCCCTTGAAGGCAGACACAGTAAGAGTTAAGAAATGTTAATATTACCTCAATAACAATGGGAACTCGATCAGAACCCTCACCCTTGTCACCCACTTTCCGCTTAGCCTGAGCAAAAATACGAGAGAATATGTATGAGTCCGAGATAGTAAGCAATATGTGACCAATCAATAATGTGAAAGGGCAAATGAGCATTTACCTGAGATCTAACTTGCTCTGCAACAGCTTTCCTTTTACTCCTTGTACGGTCATATATGGTGCTAGGGGGAGTAGGAATAGCAGACTCTTTCTCAACCGGAGTGGCAGACTCTGCTGCAGGCTCTTCACTTGAAGAAGGAGGGGCAACCGCAGATTTCCGGGTAGGCTTGCTCTTAGCTTTCTTCACTGCCACGCTCTTACTTCTAGGCTGGCTTTTGGCCTTGGTAGGAGTAGGAGCAGATTCCTCCTGAATGGCAGAAGACTCTGTCTCTTTTGAAGGAAGAGAAGTGTCCTCAGTAGGATCCGCGGGCGGATCAACAGCAGATTTCTTTTGAGACTTAGAGGCCCCTGCAGCAGACTGCTTCTTCTTTGAAGTACCAGGAGCCATCAGGGCCCTATCTCCCAATTCTGAGGGAGGAATCATAGACATATCCATAGCCACCTTGGGGCGTTTTGAAGAAGCCTTAGCCGCAGACTTAGGCTTTTGTTTTGAAGCTGCAGGAGAAGAAGCACCTTTGCCAGAATCGGTCTTCTTACTCCCTTTTCCCCTTTTCGAATCCAACCTTAACCGTTCCTCCACCACCTTCACGGATTCTTTCCAACTCGAAGGGATCGCAGTGCTATACAGGATCCACCCATCTCGTGGACCATCCCATTCTGCGAAGCCCAAGCCCTGCCTCTCGGCATAAGAAATTGCGGTTTGGGTAGGGGGAGACAGAGTCGTGGTCTCCATAGGATGTGCATGGTGATTGGGCAAAGGAACCTTGGTCCCTCTGCCTTGTCTGACATAGTCTGCCATAGCAGCAGCCACCCTCAGCCAATACTCCTGCATTGCCACAGTGCATATGCCCAGCCTTCCCCCACAAGGAATAACCATGCGCGATACAGATGCGCTCCAATAATCAAATGCATGGTCGTTCAAGAAAGGAGCCATATTAGGAGTTCGAGGAAGGGTCTCACTGGGGCTGCCTGGCACACTCTGATCCAAACCAAACTGCCTACGCACCCTGTTAGGACAATAATGGGTGTACTTCACACCCTCGTCACTCCACACAGGCAACCAACCCGGATTCACCGCAGACAAATAGGTTAAGCTTCTGGTGTCATCTGGAGATAATTCAAAGCTCTGACTAGCAATGTCACTAAACCAGTACATCACAGAATGGCAGGAGAAGTCTGCGTAACGGT
>OU015764.1:4721331-4843971 GCA_907173295.1 Fagus sylvatica | reverse complement strand
CGGTCTGCAGTAGTTCTTGAGTTGACAAAAAAGGGCCTTCACAGCAGATCCACATCTTCCCTCCAAAAGGCCCAACATAGTGGCAGATCAGAAAGGAGTGCACCATCAGCCATCAGGCAAGCTCAAAGGCCTGGTTTGGAGTTTTGGGCTCAACAACCCATCAATACAAGCTCGACCCATCTTCGACCAATTGCAAGGTGGCGCATGACACTTAGCAAAATTTGAGCATCCACAATGATAAAGGGTTTTTTTTAGGATAGATGATAAAGGTTTTGAGTGAAACTGAAATGGACCTAAAGCTAAAGTTGTGTTCCAAAAGTGGTAACACACTAACACATGACCACAAAACTTCTTATCTATTTTTGCAGATGCCGCAAAACTACGGCTTAGCGCTGATGCTAAGAATTATTCTCTTTGATCCTCTTTGAGACTTTTCCTCCTGAGTCCTGAGGCCATTATTTTTCCAGCTAAGACCATTAATTCTTTCGTACAATATTCTACAGTATGTGACCCCTCTGTCATATCTGGAAATATAATTGACATGTAATTTCTGTACGAATAAAATGTTTGAATATTCACATATCATTGTAAGTAATAAAGTTCCACTCGATAATAATGACAACACTGAGGGAATAATATATATAAGTATATAACATAATTAGACTAAAAAATATAAGATTTAACCTTTGGATTAAGTGGTATCTATATATATTATATTAATATCTCATTTGCAATCTCCCGAAACTATCATCTCCCCAGCATAAGACATTAATTATGATGCAATGCAATCTTTTCTCATCGTTCGCATATGATGTTCTTCCATTGTTTTATTTTTTTCATTTGCACGTTTTGATCATAGTCTAGTCAAGATTAGAAAGCTTCAGGAACGTTTAACCCAACTTAACCAACATCAATCTCTCTAAACTTTTTCTATATTTGTTTGATATGATATATCCGAATCTCTTCCTGCTAAAGATTTATGGTATTCACAATTTTATGGAGGAAAGTTATTTGTTTTTGTTTTTGGCTAAGGTGTGGGTCACATCACATCCATTTTTTTTATTTGGTCTTTTAGATTAATTAACTAACGGACAAGGTTTGGCTACAAACCGGTTTGTAGCTAGTTTGCTATAACCTACTACATGGTAACTTTTAAGACCATCCACATGTATTATTTAAAGTAGTCACATGACTCATTAAATAGGTCATGTGACTAAGGTACACGTGGATGATCTTATTAGTTGCCATGTAGTGGGTTGGTTTGTAGCCAAACTCTGTCCCTAACTTAAGGCTTAAATATAATGTTAGTCTCTAAAGTTTACTCACTGAGCGCTATTGGTCCCTGAAGTTTCAAAACTAATCGTTATTGGTCATTTCATCCAACTCCGTTAGTTAGTATGCATATGTGGTTAACAGAGACATAAGGTGGCAGTTTTTAAATTACATAGCAATTTTTTAAAATAAATTAAAATTACACATCATCATTTAGACCCAGATTACGAATCCACATTTAATGACCCATTTTTACCTTGTTTTCTTTAGATTGACCCATTTTCACCCTAAGAGCAAAATAAAATTCTCAAATTAAAATTTATAACCTAACTCTCTCAAGCCCCTCTCAGCCCCAACGCCGCCCTCATCAATCCACGTTCATAACTCTGAAGAAACATGTTCATACATAATATTAATTTATTATCCTATTCAACGAGACTACACTTGCCAAAAAGAAACCATAAATCATTGATCATATCAAAAGTGGGGGTTATCGAGAGCATTCCCAGCATGCCCACAATAGTAACTCTGAATTGAAATGCTTGGATGAGTTAGTAAATGCTATGGTTTTGGTGCCGCAATGAGATCATACCAATTTCACAATTGGGTAGGAATCAACAATTCCACCAATACTTGATGGGGCCATGGGGGTGGCGTCAGGGATGAGAGGGGCTGAGAGAGCTAGGCTATAAATTTTTAATTTGAGGATTTGATTTTGTTCTTAAGTTGAAAATGGGTCATTAAATGTGGATTAGATTCAGTAATTTTGGTCTAAATGATAATGTGTAATTTTAATTTATTTTAAAAAATTGTCACGTAATTTAAAAAATGTCATCTTATGTCTCTGTTAGCCACATATGCATACTAACTAATAGAGTTAAATGAAAGGATCGATAACGATCAGTTTTGAAACTTAAGAGACCAATAGGCAATAACGCTCATTTTAAACTTCAGGGATAAATAGCGCTTAGTGAGTAAAGTTTAGGGACCAACTGTGTATTTAAATCTGAACTTAATTCTTGTAAAGATATATGTAATTTTTGGAAGCTAATTTTTAAACTTTCTTAAAATTATATATGCTATAAGAAAATAATTTGGAGGGGGGCCGGGGTGCGGTTTAATTAGTTTCAATGTGGCTCCATCCTGATATTAACTAAACAAATCATTCTACTTCACAATACCAATTAATATGAAATCGTAAGAGGTTAATTATACCATTGTAAATTTAAAATTACATAGAATAGGAAAAAGTAGGTTGTATTTTCTCAGCTCCCTTCAGCCCCTTTTCTTGAAGTCTCTTGAATGTCTTCTTCCACTAGTCATGGTCTTTAAAAACATAACTGGACTTTTGATAGGACTTTATTTAACCAGAAATATTATAAGAGTTTCGACCCTCTCTTTTTATTTATTTATAATATTTCTCAAGTTCTTTTATTTTTGTTCCATGTACGGCAAATAATATTTTAGCCATATGATTCACTAGATATTTTATATTTTGTAGGATGATAAACGTCCTACAATTTATTCTTTTTCAAACTTGATGGTCATGTACGAATAAATATTGATAAAAGATTTGTATTCGTCACGTATGTGTTGGCAACAAAAGCAAAGTGAACTCGTTTTTCTTCTCTCTTTTCTTTTCTTTAATTTTAGATGTTTTTAAATAAATTATTTTATTTTATTGGGTTTAAAATTGCACAAATGTATATAATTATAACAAATTTTTTTTTTTTTTTTTGTTAAATAATTATAACAAATTTTTTTGTTGATTGGGAAATCACAACTCTTATTGGCTATGGCCTCCAGATTTCTGTTCTTTGGACCTTGACTTAGATGATAAAGGGTTGATAGATGATAAATGGGTTTTAAGCGAAACTGAAATGGACGCTTAAGTTGTGTTGCAAAAAATAAAGTTATATCGAAAAATTAGCCGACACTGACACATATATATATCATAGATGTTGGCTCGATCGAAAATCCACAAAACTTTTTATTTAACTATTTATGTCTGCAGATGCCACGAACCAAGGGCTAGTGCTGATGCTAAGAATTATTTTGTTCAATCCACTTTAAGACTTTTACTCCTGAGGCCATTATTTTTCCACCTACAACCATTAATTCTTTTTTTTTGCTAAATGTGAAGATTTCATTAAGAAGACAAAAGAAAGACATCTCTTAGCCATGCTTCTTTAACAGAAGGTGGAAGAGTTTCTTGACTACAGCAAAATGGAAGACATAATGAGTGAGCAACCTTGGCCATTGCATCAGCCAATATGGTTAGCATCTCTCTTAACCCAGTAAAAAGAACAAACAGAAAAATACACAGCTAATTCTAATGCGAGTGAAGTAAATGTACGAATTTTCCATGGACAATCATCAGTAGGACTTAACAAGGCATCAACACATACTTTGGCATCACTCTCAATACTGATCTTCTCAAACTTTTCAGTCTTAGCCAGCTCAAGCGCCCAACAAATGGCATCAGCTTCAGCAATCGTTGGATCTTTGTAAACCGTAGTCTTGGCCCATGCTTTAATCAATTCTCCCTTGTAATCTCTTGCAACCGCTGCCATAAATGATTTATCCAAATAGATAGCAGCATCAACATTAATCTTGATAACACCAATGGGTGGAGCTTCCCAAACCACACAACCTCTAACCTCCAAAGGAACCAGGTTCTTTCAACGACAACACATGCTCCATGATTCTTGATTCCAATAATTTAATAGTGGCCATGAGATTTATTTTATGGTCATTGTGAATCACTTGATTTCTCAAGTTCCAAATAACATCCAAAGTAATAGCAAACTGAATTGCTGTTTGCTCTTTCAACATCTTGCCATCCATAGACATGCCTGAGGGGAGTGATGGATCACATATAATATTAATAATGTCCTTGCAAGAAGAAAATGTCAGGTGGTTTGAGTACACAGCCCAGCTATTTCCAAACCAAATAGCACGAGAGATAGCGCAATGGAAAAATATGTGTTCAATTGATTCATCATATTCGGAACACAAGGGGCAAAGGGTATCACCACTTCCCAATTTAAGTGCTAAGTTGACCTTAGTAGGTAATATACCTGTGGCAATTCTCCATATTAGAACTTTGTACCTCTCATGAATGCGCAACTTCCATAAACCATTCCAATTAACACCATCATGTGCAGAAACTTGGCCTTGTGCTGATCTGATCACAGATTTAACAGAAAATTTTCCTTTGGGGTCCAGAATCCAGATCAGCTTGTCATCAATAGGAGTGGCTGGAATTTTGATCTTTGAAATAGCCTCAGCTGATTCTGCATCAAAAAGTTCCTGTATTCGCCTTAGGTTCCAGCTTCTAGAGTTGTTATCAATAAGATCTGCAACCTTGAGTGGGGATAAGATCATGGATGGGTACTTTGGTTTTGGTGTGAAATTGTGTAACCAAGGAACCCAAGGCTCTTTCCAAACATCAATTGACTCTCCATCACCTACCAAAAAGCATGCTCCATTATTGATAAGAATTTTCATTCTCTCAATTGCCTTCCAAGTTTTGGAAGCATATTTCAGAGGTTCTTCTCTAAGCCAGTCTGCCGTAACTTTGTATTTGTTCCTGAGGGCCACAATACAAGGACTCAACCTCTTAGACGCCACCATCCATGTTAACTTTGCAATCAACGCTGCATTAAACATTTTCGCTTTCCTAAATCCCAAACCACCATCTCTTTTTGAATTACAGAGATGATCCCATGATTTCCAAGCAAGGAATCTACCTTGATCCTTTTTTGGGTTCCACCAGAATCTTCTTGTTATTGCATCAAGTTTGTCGCAAATAGCTGTAGGCACATCAAAGGTAGAGAAAGAATAAGTGGGGATTGCATGGGCTACATTAATTCTTACGCATACTTACATTCTACAGTATATGACCCTTTTGTCATATCGGAAAATTGATGTATGCCCTGTATGAGTGTCTTCTTCCACTAGTCATGGTCTTTAAAAACATAACTGGACCTAAATTCTCTTTTGATAGGACTTTAGTTAACCCGAAATATTATAAGAGTTCGCCCCCCACCCCCCTCTTTTTTTTTTTTTATAATTTTTCTCAAGTTCTTTTATCTTTTGTTCCATGTGCTGCCACTAATATTTTAGCCATATAATTCACTCTATGTACAATTTATTGCTTTTCAAATGATTTAACAGTCATGTACGAATAAATTTGTTTTTCTTGAGGGGACAAGTCATGTACGAATAAATATTGATACAAGATTTGCATTTGTCATGTACGTGGCGACAAAAGCAAGGTGAACTCATTTCTTTTTCTCTCTCTCTTTTTTTTTTTTTTTTTTTTAGATGTTTTAATTATTATTATTATTATTATTATTTTTTTTTGGGTTTAAAATTGCACAAATGTATAAAAGTAATCACAAGTTTTTGTTGTTGATCGGGAAATCACAACTCTCATGGCCCCGAGATTTCGGTTCTTTGGACCTTGACTTAGATGATAAAGGGTTTTTTTTGTTTTTTTTGGTTGATAGATGATAAAGGGGTTTTGAGGGAAACTGAAATCGACCTCTAAAGCTCAAGTTGTGTTGCCAAAAAAAAAAAAGTTATATCGAAAAATTAGCTGACACTGGCACATATATATCATATATGTTGACTCGATCGAAAATCCACAAAACTTTGGATTTAACTATTTATTTTTGCAGATGCCACGAACCTACGACTAGTGCTGATGCTAAGAATTATTCTGTTCAATCCACTTTGAGACTTTTACTCCTAAGGCCATTATTTTTCCACCGACAACCATTAATTATTTCTTACATTCTACAGTATGTGACCCCTCTGTATTATTGGAAAATTCATGTACATTCTGTTATCCTGTATGTATAGAATAAATTATAATGCAATCCTTTCTCATCGAGTCATCGTACGCATATGACCCTTTTTTTTTCCTGCTCGTTTAGATCATTGTCTAGTCAGGGTTAGAGAGCATCATAAGCTTCTAGGAGGTAAGTTAAAATCCAACTTAACAAGCATCAATCTCTCTAAACTCATCTACCCTCCTCCTATACGATTTCCATCTTTTCTATATATCTTTGTCGATTGATTTAATATGATATATCCTAATCTCTTCTTGATATATATATATATATATATATATATATATGACTATTAATAAAGTAAATTCATATGTTTCCATTTCATGCATGAATTCTTAATGAACCTTTTGTTTGAGAATTTTCAATAGTCAGGTTCTAGGTACTTTCTCTCTCACCTATATATATATGGTGCCTATGGATGCTATTGGCATCAAAAAAAAAAAAAAAAGTATCTCATTCAAGCGTGGTGAGAAAGTGAGTGAGTGAAGCTATTGAGTGGCTCAATGAGTAAAATATAGAATTATTTCATGAGAATGTTAGTGATATAGTCATAGAAAACTATAGTTTATGGGTCCTGTTAACGAGTGCCCTTAGGGTAATGGTTAAGGAAGCATTTAATTCTTCCGCTTAATGCTTTCATTTAATACAAAAATAACTTTTAAGGATATTTTAGTCTTTCTATTTATTATTTAGTATTAAAAATTTGTTATTTCCCGTAAAATGTAATTATTTAATGCTCCTTAACCATTGCCCTAAGGACACTGGTTAACAAAATCCATAGTTTATTATGGTAATTCATTGTAGGTTCAACTACATCAAAGTAAGGAGATTTTGTTAAAATCATATTATTGGTGGTGATATTACTCTGAAGTAACTTTGTATTGTTTTCATTGTATTTGTATTTCTCTATTTAATTATAGTGGATTGATTGATTAGTATAATTCCAACATAAATATTTTCATTGTATTGTTCTATTAATTGAAAGTGGCTATATTCTTTCTACAATTAACTTATGCAAATACCATAATTTTAAATGGGCCGGTGCAAAAGCATACTACTAAATTAATATATGGTAATAAACACTTATTAACTCAAGAGACTAAATTCTTGTAATTTATTACTCTATAAAAGTATAGAACTAAAACTAATAGATTTTCAAGACACGTGCAGATGTAATCATCATACTAAAATTTATAACATTAACCAAGCGCATTGCCCGGGTTTTCTTCTAGTTTAACATAATTAATGAAGCTTTATTATACTAGTGAGAAAGATATAAATCCAAGACAGAATTTTTTGCCATAATTCACAAATCTCAAAATAACCCATTAACAAGGACCATTTTTTCTTTTCTTAGGATTAGGCGGGTGGCGTTTAGAGTGGCCTCCTTGTTGACTTGTCTTCAAGTAAAGCCAAAGACTATAAAACACAACCAAAATTTCCAACAAAAAGTTAATTACGTTGTAAAAATTCCAGTAGGCACTAACTTGGTAGGTCCCCCCTCCATAACATTCCATGGCCAACGGCCAACCCCAAGGCCTATATAAACCCTTACCATAACACAACACAAACCACTAAAGCTTATAGCGTTCAATATCTCTCACTCCCCAAAATCATGAGCCTCTCCAAACACATTTCCATTTTCTTCTTCCTCTTTATCACTCTTTTCATTGCTTTAGCCCATGCAGCCAGATTTGATATAACAAACAATTGCCCCTATGCAGTCTGGGCTGCAGCCGTGCCTGGTGGTGGCAGGCGGCTCAACCCACGTGAGTCTTGGCCCCTTGATGTGAATGCTGGCACAAAAGGGGCCCGCATTTGGGCCCGAACTGGGTGCAATTTTGATGGGTCTGGCCGTGGCAGATGTCAAACTGGTGACTGTGGTGGGCTTCTTCAATGCCAAGCCTATGGTGCACCCCCAAACACACTTGCTGAATACGCGCTAAACCAATTTAATAACTTGGATTTCTTTGACATCTCTCTTGTTGATGGGTTTAATGTTCCTATGGATTTTAGTCCCACCTCTGGTGGGTGCAGCAAAGGAATAAGATGTACCGCTGATATCAACGGGCAGTGCCCAAGTCAGTTGAAAGCTCCAGGCGGGTGTAACAACCCTTGTACTGTATTCAAGACCAATGAATATTGTTGCAATTCTGGGAGCTGTGGACCTACAAATTTTTCCAAATTTTTCAAGGATCGGTGCCCAACTTCTTACAGTTATCCTAAGGATGATCAAACTAGCACATTTACGTGCCCTGGTGGGACTAACTATAAGGTCGTGTTCTGCCCTTGAACCAGTTCTTTCCCTTGGCATAGAAGTTCTATGATAGAACTAGTAGCTACCTAGTATGCAAATAAATGTTGTAATCAAAGCTCTGAAGCTTTAAGCCTGCGTAATTAGTGTTGCGCAGACGCTGTGATATTACTCACTTTGACATTATAATAAAATATCCATGAACGCTTGTGCCAAAAAAATATCTCTATGAAAGATGAATAATATTAACATTTATATAACCTCCGTACTGTTTGGTGTTTATATTTTTTTAATTGGTGAATCAAAATTTTATTTGGGTAAATATTGTTCATACTAATATATACATATTCATAAATTGTGTACATCAATATTCACAAAATATGAACATTTAATTATAGGTTCTAAATGTCTACATTTTAGATTGTGTATGAATAGTATATGCACATATTAATTCCCATTTTATTATGGACCACAGAGACACCTCTACAAACCTATAGCCAACTTAACAAAACCAAGTTCTTAATTTTTTTTAGTTTTTATTTTTAAAGATTACAAAGAACCTCCCCCAAATATCCTACAATATAGTTGGCTTACAAAAAAAGAAGGGGAAGATACAAATAAGGAAAAAAGATCCAATGACTTGTTTTCTGCGTTAACCAAAATATTCACGCTAAAATTTCTTTCGTGGTGCACATGGTGGATATATGGGCTTCCTCAAAAGATATAATCAGCTATTTGCAATCATAGATCAAAGCATTATAAGGGTGCGAATTGAATTCACAATGAGAATATTCTAAGAGCTTAGGATGTCCACAACTGAATTTTCATCTATCTCAATAATGAGAACATTAAGGCTACGAGTAAGCAATAACTCATTCCTAAGGCTCCAAAGCTCAACAACTAAAGAATTAATGATTCCAATGTTGCGAGAAAACCCCGAATTTTTTTTGCAGGCCTTTGCAGTCCTTAAGTAACCCTCTGACACAAGCTAATTGGTCAAGCAGATTCATATGTGTTAAGCATTTGCCTTTGCTATCCCTAAGTAACCCTCAGGGTAGGAGGAGTCATGACCCCCTAGATTTTATTTACATTTTTAAAATTTTCCTTAATTGATGGCTATAATAACACTTGAAAATAATGTGAACTGGCAAAAGACGGAGAAAGTATCTGTTATGTCCGAAATTCCCCGTCAGCAAACAAGTTGGTATTTCAAGCCAATTAAATCTGGACATCTGTTAATACTTCTGACATCGGAAAAAAAAAATTTTAACCCTTAAAATTTGAAATCCCGCCAGTTTCTCTTCCCCATTCATATAATCACTTTACTCTCTCTCTTCCCATTCTCTCTCTCTCTCTTTGCACGCTGTCTCTCACTCTTCCCGTTCTCTCTGTCTTTGCACGCTGTCTCTCCCCGATCTCTCTGCTCCGTCTGGCGCCGCCGTGGGCATCGCCAGCCTTGAGTCTCGCACGGCCGCACCTCCGCCTCTCGCACTGCCGCACCACTTTTTCAACCCCAACACCACCTGAATATCACTGCCCCACCCTCATTTCCGCCTCTCCCCGGTCTCTCTGCTCCAGTTCCGGCTTCACCTCGTGGTATTCCTCCTATTTTTCTCTCTTTTTTTTGTTTGTTTTTATTTTTGGGTATTTATCTAATCTTGTTTTATTTTTTGGTTGTGCTCTGTATTTTTATTTCTTATGCTGGCATTGATGTTGTAGTGATGGTTTTTGTAAATGAGATTTTCGGATTATGCAGGTTTTGTATTTGGAATTGGTTGTTTGGACATGTGCACACCAGGTGTTTGCAAAAATAACTTAATGGATTGTTTTTGGGTATTTTATTTTGGCTATGTTTGAACTTTTTTTCATTTTATTAGTTTTGGCCTTAGATGAGTTACTCGTGGGTCATGACCTTATGGGGACTTTGAGCATTTGCTGGCAATGTTAGGAAGACAGGTTCAAAGCCAAGTTGAATTCATTCCTTCCTAGATTGTTTAAACAAGTTGGCTTTTGATGATACACTTTTTATGACCTTAAAGTTCTTGTATTTGTATGGGTTAATGAATAAATGAGATTGGTTGAATTGAATTTGCGACACCGATTTATGATTTTTGCAGATAGATTGAGCTGCTTGGGATTAGGAATTTTCTTGTAATCTTTTGTCCTATTTTTGTACATTCCAAATCAAAATAACATCAAAAAGGAAGAACTCAATTCTAATTATTAGGAAATTGTCTTGTATTGGCCCTTTTCTGCAGAAAGCTGCACTGCTACTATCATGCTCTTGAATTTAACATTTTCAACCATAATTTGCTTTCAGTTTGTCCAACAACTTTGAAAAGGAAAAAAGAGAGGTAAAATATGTGGGATTTAGCAGCCCACTATCTCTATTTTATTTTTTCTTTTGCTGAATCAAAAAAGAGATGAGTCGGTGTGCTTTTAAAGTGGGCTTAAAATTAACAGCTTCATTCACTCATTTTAATTTTTTATTTAGGAAAGAAAAAGCACAACTTATTAGTCTTAGAAAAAATAGGTTAGCCTATTTACTAATGTGAGACAAAAAATGACTTTAATAATAGAGTACTCATTTTTTGTTTTACCATTAAAAAAAATAAACTTACTCAAGCATAAAAGAGAGAGTCAAAAGTTTTATACTTCAAATAATATTAAAAAAAATGAGGTTTTTAACTTATCCCTATTTCATCCTATATATAATATTGGACGAGAGCGCATGCAATTTCTCATTCCTATCTGTCTAGAAGCTTCACCAGCAAATGAAGCCTCCCCTTCTTTTTTCTTTAAAAAGAAATCATGGTTGGAGGAAGACTTTGACTGTGATTAACGACGGTCATGACTCATAGTGTAAACCCACCAGATTTAAAGCTCCAAGAGTACTAGTGGTCAATTGCAGGACAAGTGTCCAGTTTATTTGCAAGCAATTATAAGATTGAATATTGATCAACTGCACTATTAATTGGTCATGACTCATGCCTGAGAAGCCTCTCAGACATTAGGTGTATAAAGACTAATTCATATATATGTACAATTTTCTTCTTGATGACTTTTCTTTTCATTTGATGCTCTTGTTCCGCTTCATCTGAATTTTTCTAGGCGACTTTTCTTCTAGTTATAACCGTATAATTAGTGAATTACAACATGCATGTTCTTTCTTCTGGCTTAGATAAAATTACAACTTGGGTAGCTCTAAGTCTAACCTTTCTTTCACAAATACTAAAAGGAATACACAAAAAAAAAAAAAAAAAAAAAAAAAAAAAAAAAAAAAAAAAAAAAAAGACGTTGTCCCACTATAGACCACTAGAAATGATCAACACCTTTATGACCTATGACCTAGGTTTGTTCCGTCGCGATTACTCTCTCTCCCCATCTGACGCGGATGATGTATATCCCAGCTGATTAGTTCCTCTTCTTCTTTAATGTTTGTGGATATTTCAATTACTTGTTACATCAAATTTCAAATACAATTTATTCATGTGATAATAAATCCATCACCATGAATATCATATAGGAAATTCTCTGAAGTTTTCATTCTGTGTGTTCACTAAGTATAAGTTCTGTATATAAAAGAAAAAATATATAATTATTTAAAATTATTGTTTTTATTTAAAATTTATAAGCAATAGTTTGTATACATTCATAGTAATACATAGAAGTATAATGAATTTTAATTAAGTCTGGTATATGTTTTAAGTTTAGATTCATAAATCATATGTAAAGACACTTGGCAAAAAATCAGAATATAATTGGAAGGACACTTGGCATGAAATTTAAATGCATTTCAAATATAAAGATACTTAAATTACAATGCAATTAGAATGACACTTGACACAAAATTAAAAATACATGTTAAAATATAATTTGGATTCTTAATTTATATAACTTTTACTTTGATATATTAAATAGATTATGTGCCCGTTTGGAATCTCATTAGGAAGGTAAAAAGCACATTTTGAAAATACAAAACCCAAATTTTGTGTTTGGTAAGAAGAAAAAAACATGGTTTACAAAAAAATTTGCCTTCAAGAATCATGTTTTGGGAATGAAGCTCAAAACTTCATTTTCAAATGTGCTTTTGGCAAAAAGCATGATAAGGAAATAGGATACCAAACAGACCCTATAACTTGTAGCCTTTGTTACCCTATCACTAGACAATGACTTCTCGTGTTAAGTTAACTTGTGGCATTTACTAGATGTTAAGTTAACTTGTGGCATTTACTAGATCGTGACTCTCAAACCAGCTATTAAGATAAGTGTTAATGCTAAACTTTTCCATATCAATGCCAACCTTTTCCATATAAATACATAATCTTGACTTGTTTAAAAGTTTTGTGGGTAAATGGTATTCTTTGGTCTCCGTTATAAAAAATAAAATAAAATTAAGGTTTAAAATTTATTCTCATATGTTGTAACAATTGAATTATAAAATAAAAACATAATTACCATAAGAACATTTTTTTTTTCCACTACTTAGAAATTTGTGACAAATATAATTTGGACTCACTACGACAGCATTAGATGAAGAATATGGAAGGAGTATCATCTTATAGTTAATCCACAAACCATCAAAGAATAATTGAACTATATCCTATTACATGCATTAGTATATCACACAATTTTACACCTTCAGACATCTAATTAAGAGCGCATGACTTTTAGTCATGCTCCAAATTTTCTAGAAGTTTTTATTGACTAGACCTCTCCGAGGTTAAGAGCTCATTGCCTTAACTTAAGGCAATGAGCTCTTGCGTTTCTTGACCAATATATTTCGAACCACGTAGTCAAGGTAATGATAACTTGGTAACTAAGTCTTTGAATATTGTCTATACTAGCTCTATGTTCAGGGAGTTTAAACCTTTTACGCCAACTACACCAAACTCCATCTATAAATACCTCCATCCAACGGTTCTATTACCACAATAAACACAAGTTAATAGTGAAGCCTGTTTGTGCACAATTTTACTAGCCAAAATGAGTTTCATTAGTACTCTTCCCATTTGTCTCTCCCTTTTCTTTTGCCTATTCTACACCATACATGCAGGAAGAGTCGTCATCTCTCATTCTTATTATTAAATAAAAAATCCAAATGTATAATAATTAATTAAATAATTGGATAAATTTCATGTGGACCACATTAAATCTCCTAATACAGATAATCTTACATTCATAACTAGTGTCCAAACATGGCGTGGCAGCTTAAAGTATTAGCCAACATAAGTTGAGAAAGTAGTGAGTGTCAGCTCGAGATTAACCATCATCCCAACTCCACAATTACCGTAATGACTAAAAATCAAGTAACAATACCTAACTTTATCAAAAAAAAAGGAAAAAAGAAAAAGAAAAAGAAAAAGAAAAAGAAAAGGTAACAATCCCTAACAACCTACTGCCAATGTCCAATATTAAGAAGATCTCACACCATGATTGAGGTAAAAATCAAGTAACAATGCCTAGCAGTACACCCTTAATGTCCAATATAAACAAGATTTCACACCATGATTAAGAATTAAGATAACATACTGAAGATTTTAACTTTTGATATTTTCACACCATTGTATCACTATTTCACACAATTTAAAATGTGGACAATTTGTGAGCATGTTTAAATTTATAATCAATGATGTCTATAATTTATTGTAGAAATTGATAAGGTACAAGATAATATGTTTTATTCACTATATGGCAATATATATAGAGAGGGATTGATCTTGCTGTACATGCAGAAATCAATTCATATAAGGAAACTATCAATTATAATCAATTGCAAATTCTGACTATCAATTACATTCAATTAGAAATTGTATGTGCTGGAATTGAGGAGTTGGTGGAGAGGCGAGATTCTTGGAGATATTCTAGGAGATAATGTTGCTCAAGTCTTGGAGATAATTTCGCTCAATACTCCCCCTCAAGTTGGAGCATGGAGATTCGCAATGCCCAACTTGGATGAAAGAGATAAGAAGCGATCACGCCCAAGTGCTTTGGTAAAAATATCAGCGAGCTGGTCGTGGGAAGATACATGGGCAGTGACAATTTCTTTGGACTGAATACGTTCTCGGATAAAATGGCAGTCGATTTCAATGTGTTTTGTCCGCTCATGATAGACTGGATTAGCAGCAATGTGTAACGCAGCTTGATTATCACAAAACAATTGCATGGGTTGAGGATGAGAAACAAGGAGTTCACGAAGTAGGCCACGGAGCCATATTAACTCACTAGTAACAGTAGACATAGCTCTATATTCGGCCTCAGCTGAAGAGCGAGAAACAGTGGTTTGTTTCTTAGATTTCCAAGAAATAGGAGAGTCCCCAAGCAAAGTAAAATATCCGGTGGTGGAACGACGAGTCATGGGGCAACTCTCCCAATCAGAGTCACAATAAGCACGGACTTGGAGAGAGCTAGTAGAAGGAAGAAGAAGGCCCTGACCTGGAGTAGACTTGAGGTAGCGCAATATGCGCATGGCAGCATCAAGATGGGCAGCACGGGGGTCATGCATGAACTGACTGAGTATGTTGACAGAATAGCAAATGTCAGGCCGTGTGATGGTTAAGTAAAGAAGACGACCAACCAAACGACGATACTGAGCAGGGTCAGGGAGTGATGGACCAGAATCGGTTGAGAGCTTGTGTTGTTGTTCCATTGGAAAAGAACATGGACGAGCACCAAGCATACCGGATTCAGTCAAGATGTCCAACGTATATTTACGTTGACTGAGGACAATGCCGGTGGAAGAGCGAGCAACCTCAATCCCCAAAAAATATTTTAAAGGACCAAGATCCTTGATGCGAAATTGAGAATGTAGATAGTTTTTCAAGGAAGAGATCCGGTGTGAATCATTGCCAGCAATAATGACATCATCAACATAGATGAGAATAGCAATGAAGCTGGTACCTTGGCAAGAAGTGAAGAGAGAGTAGTCCGAACCAGATTGTCGGAAGCCAAAGTTCTTGATAGAGGAAGTGAATTTTTCAAACCAGTTCCGAGAAGCCTGTTTCAACCCATACAAGGATTTGCGTAATCGACAAACTCGAGAGTCATTAGTACGGGAAAAACCTTGAGGGATGGTCATGTAAACCTCTTCATGCAAATCACCATGCAAGAAGGCGTTATTGACATCCAATTGGTGAAGTTCCCAGTTGCGAATGGCAGCAACAGCAAGAAGACAACGGACAGTAACTAGTTTGGCAACAGGGGCGAATGTCTCATGATAATCCAAGCCTTCAACTTGAGTGTATCCTTTGGCAACTAATCGAGCCTTGTGCCGTTCAATGGTGCCATCGGGTTTGTATTTAATCTTGTATACCCATTTGGAGGGGATGGGGCGTTTGCCAGGTGGTAGAGTCTCAAGAGTCCATGTATTGTTTGCTTCGAGAGCTGCAATTTCATTTGCCATGGCTTCACGCCATTGTGGATTCTTAACGGCCTGTGAGAATGAGGTTGGCTCATCATTGGAGGTGATGGCCGCAAGATAAGCTGTATGTGAGGGAGAAAACTTATTATAAGATACATAATGAGAGATAGGGTGTGCAATACCTGAGGTGGCTGACTGAGAGGCAGCATGAGTGGGATCTAACACAAAATCGTGTAAGTGACGAGGAAGTTGACGATTTCGTTGAGGACGTGGTGGAGGAAGTGGTGGAGCGGGATTATTAGGCATAGGTACAGTGGAGGAATCACTTGGTGGAGATAATAGAGGTGTAGGTAATGGAGATGGGAGAGGATCGGCTTCATCAAGAATAGGGAGAGGAATAACAGGTGTAGAGGAAGGTGGTGTTGGAATTGAGGCATATGGGAAATTGGTTTCATAAAAGGTTACATCGCGTGATGTAAAGATAACTGTGACGATCAAGGTCATATACTTTGTAGCCTCGCTGACCTGTATGGATAACCAACAAAAATGCAACGATAGGCACGGGTGGCAAATTTATCTCTAGGCTTGGAATGGTTGTGTGCATAGCAAAGGCAGCCAAAGACACGTAGGTGGTCATATGTGGGAATTTTGTTAAATAAAACTTCATAGGGGGTGCGGTGAGATAGGAGAGGTGTGGGGATAAGGTTGATAAGATAGGTTGCGGTTAAAATACACTCACCCCAAAAAGTAAGAGGAAGATGCGCTTGGAATCGCAAGGCACGAGCAACTTCAAGAAGATGACGGTGTTTTCGCTCTACAACCCCATTTTGTTGAGGGGTATCCACACAGGAAGTTTGATGTTCCATGCCATTAGAATGAAAAAAATCCTGCATTGGGTTAGAGAGAAATTCGCGACCATTGTCACTGCGGACTAGACGGACCTAAGAGCGAAATTTAGTTTGGACCATTTTACAAAAAAAATGTCAAATATTTGAATGTTTCAGATTTGTGCTTCATTAAGTAAATCCAAGTGCAACGAGAGCAATCATCAACAATGGTTAAAAAATAATGAGCACCTGTATGGGAAGGTGTAGAATATCTACCCCATATATCACAGTGGATTAGAGAAAAACATTCAGAACTTTTATTATAACTAATAGGAAAAGGTAAGCGAGTTTGTTTGGAACGATGACAAATGTCACAAGCTTGATGAGAATTAAAAGATAAATCACAAGATATAGTAGAAATCTTGGACAGCCGTGATGGGGAAATATGACCGAGACGAAGATGCCACAGTGAATGGTTGGGGTTGCGCATAACTTGAAAGGCCATTGGATTGTTTTGGAAGGTGCAGTGGTAGATCCCATCTCGCATCTTACCCACTCCAATCAGCCTCCTCGAGATGAGGTCCTGAAAAACACAGAAGTCAGAGAGAAATATGACAGCACAGTTCAAATCTCGGGTGAGCTTGCTAACAGACAAAAGGTTACAAGTAAAGCTAGGAACACAGAGGACATTATTGAGGGTGATATTATTAGAAAGTGAAACTTTCCCAGTATGAGTAACAGGCAATAGTGAACCATCTGGAATTTGTACTGGTTTACAGGGGATGTTGTTTGCAATTGAATGCAATAAATCAGCAGATGGTGTCATATGATCAGATGCACCACTGTCAACTATCCAGGAAGGGGATTTGGAAGTGTGCTTACCCGCAAGATTTGCAAGACTAGGTGTAGAATCTCCCTGTAAAAGATGGAGTAGTTGGCCGTATTGCTCCATGGTGAGACCAGCAATGGGAGATTGGTCTGTAGTTGGCTCCTTGATTGAGGTGGCAGCAGAAGGAAATTCACTAGTGGACCGTGTGTTCAGGTTCTTTGTAGAGTCAGAACGTATAGGTGTTCTCCAATGTGCTGGATAACCAATGATGGCAAAGCAACGATCCTTGGTATGGCCTGGCTTTTTGCAATGGTCACATCTGTCACGTGACCGTGAGTTTGTGGGTCCTCTCTGGTTGAATGAAGGCATGCGAGAGGTAGGGTGGTATCCTTTGGCAGCCAAGGCCGTAGCTTCAATAGTTGGAGTACGAGCAGATGCCAAGGCTTGCTGCTTCTCTTCTTGGGTCACCATGGAATAAACTTTGCTTAAAGTTGGCAGGGGCTCAATGTTTAAGATTTGAGATCGTATGGTGGAGAAGTGATCATTTAGTCCCAACATGAATTGATGGACTCTCTCTTTCTCTCGTGCATCAATGAATGATTTTCCAGCCCCACATGTGCATTTTGGAACAACATCATATATCTGCAATTCATCCCATAAAGCTTTAAATTTAGTATAATATTGCACAACTGAGAGATTACCTTGAAGAAGAAGGGATAGATCACGTTTGAGTTCATGGATGCGAGGAGCATTCCCTTGCGAAAAGCGTTCCTCAAGATCAATCCATATTTCTCTTGCTGTATCAGCATAAGCGACGCTCTCGTGTAAATCACGAGTAAGAGAGTTAATGAGCCATGAAATCACCATGGAGTTACATTTTACCCAGGCATGTACATCTGGAGAATTTTCATCAGGTTTGCAGAGTGTACCATCCACAAAACTGGTTTTGTTTTTCGCATTGAGAGCATTTAGCATTGCTCTCCTCCATGTGGTATAATTTTCTCCATTTAGAGGGGCAGAAACAAACATAGTCCCAGGGTTGTCAGAAGGATGGAGATAAAATGGTGAATTGGTATCAATAGGCTTAGGTTGTGGAGTTTGTGGAGTTGCTGTTTCTGCAGACATGGCTGCTCTGTTTGGCGTAAGACTTGCTGTGAGAAAATAGGTGGTTTAGAGGCGTAAGACTTGCCGTAAGAAAAAAATATGTGGTTAGGGTTAACAACGCTCTGATACCATGTAGAAATTGATAAGGTACAAGATAATATGTTTTATTCACTATATGGCAATATATATACAGAGGGATTGATCTTGCTGTACACGCAGAAATCAATTCATATAAGGAAACTATCAATTATAATCAATTGCAAATTCTGACTATCAATTACATTCAATTAGAAATTGTATGTGCTGGAATTGAGGAGTTGGTGGAGAGGCGAGATTCTTGGAGATATTCTAGGAGATAATGTTGCTCAAGTCTTGGAGATAATTTCGCTCAATATTTATAAATAATATTATTCACATTTAGATGATATAAAATATAAATGGTGTGAATAAATATTTTCCCATTCTAAAATGAAATGAAGAATTTCTCTTATTTAGAATTGAAAACACTTAGAATGGCACCAATCATCAACTGAAACCTTACTGCAGTAAAATTGTCTCGGTTGGATGATTATTTGTAAATTCCACATTATGGGACCCGCATGTACAGTCTTGCGCAAGTATTGGAGTCATCCCATTTCACGTTTTTCCTTCTAAGCACATGGTCTGATAATATTTTTTGGGTATGTAACAAAAGCTTTGACAAGGTAAAGAAAGCAACAAAAGCTTGAAAATAGGATGTAATAATGTAAACCTAACCTGCCCAGCAATGTCAATCTCTCTTAGATTGTGAGCCCTACGATCTTATTTCAATGATTCTAATAGGTCTCTCTCGATTGATGTAGTAAATTGGTAATACTTAGGATTTATAGCATTCATAATTTCATATACAACCTCATATATATAGAGATTAGAGGGCCGGGTAATTTTTATGCAAATATTACCTATCTAATTAACACATTGGTTCTCAAATACTCGCTAAGAAGTCCGATATATTATTTATTCTTGGACGTTCTTAACTGAATTTTAGTTCTTTTTAATCACCAAAATCACAACATTTTATTAAAATTTTATTGTTTTATTTTCTGAATAATGTTTTAGACTTTGGCATAGCCGCATAGGTGATAAAGGCGTTGGGTGAGGACCGTGAGGTTGAAATAAACCTTGAAAGCCAAAATCTGGTCAAACAAAAAAATTATATAAAAGCTACGGGAAAAGTGACTAGTTAATGATGTTTATAAAGGGATTTGCAATAATACCCATGGGGGAATCCGTGCAAGAGACATTTGTTGTTATTTGTGTTCGAAGGGCACTTGAGTTTGCACTTTGCAGAGGAAATGGGGCATAGAACTTGGCTTTTCCTTAGGGGCTGTGTGCGAACCGACAAAAATTGGAAAGATTTGCGATGAGTCCTGAGCTATTTGTATTAGAATAGTGGAATTCGGCTTCAGGGACATAGAAATTGAGTGTGGAGTCGAATTTTCGGTCAAATAAATATTTTGTGAGTGTAGCTTGCAAAGTTAATTAGACAATCACAGCTGTAATAAGTGATCCACACCTAATTATAGATATTATTGAAATAAATTAAGGATGCATTTTCTTTTCTTACATAGGTAGTGGGTTCTATTAATTAAATTTATGATGAAAAGATCCATAATTTAAGGATTTGGTTCCATTACATTATATTTTGTAAAACAAATAAATTTTACTTTGAACATCATTTTTTGTTTGTGTCCTTCAAACTATAAAATACCCGTATTGTATGGATCAAGATCATTTAGAGTTCTTAGAGTACTCTATCACTTAGAGTTCCTTAAATCTTGACCTTTATTTTAAATGGTGTATTATATCCGGGTTGTCCTCTTTCATATTTTTCCTTCTCAACTTGTTGGTCTAATCGTATTCTAATCAATTTTTGAAAGCAACGTATAGCCTGCTGACAAGTGACAATGTTCACACTTCACAAAGCAGTTACAAGCTTACGTACAAAGACCTCTATCGAGTTTGGCATGGTGAACTAGATAGGATTCACGTCACACTACTCAATCTTTTTTTTTTACAAGTCTTCAAGTCAAGCACTCAAGCCAAAGACAAATTCGTCTTTCTAATTTTCCAACAAAAGTTTAATTAGGCAATTACGCCTGTAAGTTCGCAACACCAATCCATAGCCAATCCCAAACACTATATAAATCCCTACCGATATCTTCATAAACATAACCACAAACCACAATAGCTATCATATATAGCCAGTATATCTCTCAGTTTCCACTTTCCAAAATGAGCCTAAAAAACCTGTCCATTTCCTTGTATTTTTTTGTCACTCTTTTCATTGCCTTATCCCATGCAGCCAGATTTGATATAACAAATAATTGCCCCTACACAGTCTGGGCTGCAGCCGTACCTGGTGGTGGTAGGCAGCTTAACCCACAAGAGTCTTGGCCCCTTGATGTGAACGCTGGCACAACAGGGGGCCGCGTTTGGGCCCGAACCGGGTGCAATTTCGATGGATCCGGACGTGGCAATTGTCAAACCGGTGACTGTGGTGGGCTCCTTCAATGTCAAGCCTATGGTGTACCCCCAAACACACTTGCCGAATTTGGGCTAAACCAATTTCAAAACTTGGATTTCTTTGACATGTCTCTTGTTGATGGGTTTAATGTTCCTATGGATTTTAGTCCCACGTCTAATGGGTGCACCAGAGGAATAAGATGTACCGCTGATATCATTGGGCAGTGCCCCAATGAGTTGAAAGCTCCTGGCGGGTGTAACAACCCTTGTACCGTTTTCAAAACTGATGAATACTGTTGCAATTCTGGGAGTTGTGGACCTACAACTTTTTCCAAATTTTTCAAGGATCGGTGCCAAGATGCTTACAGTTACCCTAAGGATGATGCAACAAGCACATTTACGTGCCCTGGTGGGACTAATTATAAGGTTGTGTTTTGTCCTTGAACCAGTTCTTTCCTCTGGTATATGAGGCATAGAACTAATAGCTAGTATGCAATAATTGATGTAATAAAAGCAGGACGCCAGGCTTGCGAGCACATGCAGTATTGTGCCATGGTATTCTACGGTATTACGTGGTTAATTTTCTGCCCTTGAAGCAGTTCTATCTTCTGGTAAGAGGCATAGAACTAGCAACAAGCTATTAATATTAATGCGCGTTGTACTTTACGTATTAACGTGAGGTTGTAATAGCAAAATTTCTATGATGGAAGATATACAACGTTTATAATTAACTTCCTTACCATGTTTTTGCAACTCTCTATGTCGGTGCTTCTATGTTTGATAATTATTTGGCTGACCATACATAACTGTTGGGACTTGGGAGTGAGAGGTATAAATGAACCTGTAACTTGTGTTGTGGACCACAGGGTACACACCTTTACACAGAGCTAGCCGATATAGTTGACAAGTTCATTTCTAAATATCCTAATCAAGTTGCTTTCATCTTATTTTGTCATTTTTTTTTTTTTTTTTTTTTAATTGGTAAGATATATGGTATATATGTTGTGATAAAATAGTATAAGTCGTGGCCCATACGAATGGTATCTTAACATTAGTATAAATAAAATATTATCATATTAAAACTTGTGTATGTAGCAAAAATTCATTTGCGTGACTAACAAACGTTATTATTGTACTAACAAACGTTGGTACAATAATGACAATATCATTTTAAATCACATAGGTACCATTATTATATTAATCAAGGATGTAATCGGGATTTCATATTTGGGATCAGGGTCAAAGCATGAACCAAAAGTGTTTCACAATTCAAGTAGGGGATAAATACAAATATTTAAGACTATCAAGTTAATACATGAAAAATAAAAATAGTATCTATTCAGATTTTTTTTTTTTTTTCAATTAATCATCTATTAAAATAAAACTTCACATGCACATTCGTTTTTTTTTAAATCATCTATGACTAATTTTCGGAACAAATTTTCTTGTCTTTGTCCTGTTATATCCTATCTAGCACATGATTTCAAACCAAAAAAAAAAAAATCAACTTTGAGAACCCAAAAAAAAAATGATGAATTGATGATGATGACAAATTAAAAAGCGTGTTTATAAAAGATCAAACAACCTTTGTTCTTAACAATCTTGAATCATTGATCATTTACATACTTAAAGGTTGTTTAGTCTTTCATAAACACACTTTTCAATGTTAGAGTTGAACTAACAAATTTGAGTGTGGAAATACCACTTCCTTCAATTTTTCACATTCAGATGCTGCGGGCTGCATGCACGGCGCTGTGCGGCTTTTCTACCCATCAACTACAATTCCAAAAATTGTTGCCATGATGTTTCCTTAATTGATGGCTATAATAACACTTGAAAATGATGTGAAATGGCAAAAGACATGGTCTCATCTCAATATGAAGTCAACAAAGCATTTAATAAAAAGATAAGTCCTTCATTTCTATCTTATTGCGCACTACTGTAACGAAGTAAAAAGACATGGTCATGACTCATAGTGTAAACCCACCAGATTTAAAGCTCCAAGAGTACTAGTGGTCAATTGCAGGACAAGTGTCCAGTTTATTTGCAAGCAATTTATAAGTTTGAATATTGATCAACTGCACTATTACACTACAAGAAATTTGGTCTTTAGCGACGACACAAAGTTGTCGCTGATAATCTAAAAGTTGTCACTAATTATCATTAGCGATGACAAAGTTGTTGTTAATCGTCATTGCTATTGCTCCGTCACTATTAGAAATCCAATGTCATTGCTATTATAATACCATCAGAGACGACATTTTCGTTACTAATAATAACAATCGTCGTTGCAAATAACTTAAGATCACTAATAAATAAATCGTCGCTGATATGACACTATTTGCAATGACAAATATGTCATTGCTAATTGTAGTATAACAACGACGACACATTGTCATTGCTAATATGTAAATATTAGCGATGACACAATGTCGTCGCTATTTACTTTTTTCATTTTTTAGATTTTTTATAGTTTTCAATTCACAATATTGTCGCTATTTACACATTGTCGACAAAGTTGTATGTATTGAGTATGACATTTTTGGTATTTTATTCCACAAAAGATAGAGCAATGCTTACGAATAAGAACACTTGCAAATGCAATGACAAAACTAAATGCATTTTCTTCTCAAAACAAAACAAAAAAACTAAATGCATTTAACCAATGGCCTTGAATTTCCTACTACTTAGGGAATTCCATGAACCAAGAGGTCTACAGTTTAACCATATACTATATGATTATCTTTCTAATAAGAACAAAGTTGTATCTATTGAGTATAACATTTTTGGTATTTTATTCCACAAAAGATAGAGTAGTGCTTATGAACAAGAACACTTGCAAATGCAATGACATAACTAAATGCATTTTCTTCTCAAAATAAAACAAAAAAACTAAATGCATTTAACCAATGGCCTTGAATTTCCTACTACTTAGGGAATTCCATAAACCAAGAACTTTTGGAAAGTTGAAAGGTCTACAATTCAACCATATACTATATGATTATCTTTCTAATAATATCTATTGAGTATAACATTTTTGGTATTTTATTCCACAAAAGATAGAGCAGTGCTTATGAACAAGAACACTTGCAAATGCAATGACATGACATAACTAAATGCATTTTCTTCTCAAAACAAAACAACAAAAAACTAAATGCATTTTTAACCAATGGCCTTGAATTTCCTACTACTTAGGGAATTCCATGAACCAAGAGGTCTACAATTCAACCATATACTATATGATTATCTTTTTAATAAGAACAAAGTTGTATCTATTGAGTATAACATTTTTCGTATTTTATTCCACAAAAGATAGAGTAGTGCTTATGAACAAGAACACTTGCAAATGCAATGACATAACTAAATGCATTTTCTTCTCAAAATAAAACAAAAAAACTAAATGCATTTAACCAATGGCCTTGAATTTCCTACTACTTAGGGAATTCCATGAACCAAGAACTTTTGGAAAGTTGAAAGGTCTACAATTCAACCATATACTATATGATTATTTTTCTAATAATATCTATTGAGTATAACATTTTTGGTATTTTATTCCACAAAAGATAGAGTAGTGCTTACGAATAAGAACACTTGCAAATGCAATGACATAACTAAATGCAATTTCTTCTCAAAACAAAACAAAAAAACTAAATGCATTTAACCAATGGCCTTGAATTTCCTACTACTTAAGGAATTCCATGAACCAAGAACTTTTGGAAAGTTGAAAGGTCTACAATTCAACCATATACTATATGATTATCTTTCTAATAAAAACAAAGTTGTATCTATTGAGTATGACACAAAAGATAGAGTAGTGCTTACGAACAATAACATTTGCAAATGCAATGACATAACTAAATGCATTTTCTTGTCAAAAAAAAAAAAAAAAAAACTAAATGCATTTAACCAACAACTCATGGAATGTTCAAAGGTCTACAGTTCAACTAGATTAAGTAAATGACTATCTTTCTACTTCTAATATTATTCCATGGAATTCTAAGTAGTAGAAATTCAAGGCCAATGATTAATTGCATTAATGCCATTGAATTTGCTAGTGTTCTTGTACATGAGCACTCCACTATTGAATTTGTCATACTAAACTCATGGAAAGTCCAAGGTTTACAATTCAATTAGATTAAGATAGTAAATGATTATCTTTCTAATCAAACTGAAGTTAAATATATTTAGTACGACTTTTTTGGGTATATATGTTATTCCTAAATACAGAGGAGTCACCAACAAGAACACTAACTCATGGAAAGTTCCAAGGTTTACAATTCAATTATTTTTGCGAGATTTTTGTGACAATGACACAATGTCTTCACAAATAAATAACAATTATCACGATGACTATTGTCGTCGCTGATAAATAAAAAATATTTGCAACGTACGACTTGCTAAAAAGTAATTACTGGGTTGCAAATAGATCTTCTATTATTAACTCTATCAATTAACGATGACTTAGAGCGAGACTTAAAAATTCATCACCATTGTTACATTTGTTTTGAAAACTAGCGATGACAATCATTTGTCGTTGCTAATGTTTACTTATTAGCAACGATGTTTAGGTCGTCGCTGAAATTTTGGTCGCTAAAGGTTAAATTTCTTGTAGTGTTAATTGCTCATGACTCATGCCTGAGAAGCCTCTGGACATCAGGTGTATAAAGACATAACATTATTAACGTACAATGACTTTTCTTTTCATTTGATGCTCGCTTCCGAATTTTTCTAACTTTTCTTCTAGTTATACCGTAAATTAGTTAATTAACATGCATGTTCTTTCTTCTGGCTTAGATAAAATTACAACTTGGGTAGGTCTAACTCTCTTGTTGCTAAAAAGTAATTACTCGTTGCAAATAGATCTTCTATTTTAACATCTATCATATTAACGATGACTTATAGCGACGACTTAAAAATTCATCACTATTGTTAATTTGTTTTGAAAATTAGCGATGACAATAATTTGTCGTTGCTAATGTTTACTTATTAGCAACGATGTTTAGGTCGTCGCTGAAATTTTGGTCGCTAAAGGTTAAATTTCTTGTAGTGTTAATTGCTCATGACTCATGCCTGAGAAGCCTCTCGGACATTAGGTGTATAAAGACTAATTCATATATATATGTACAATTTTCTTCTTGATGACTTTTCTTTTCATTTGATGCTCTTGTTCCGCTTCATCTGAATTTTTCTGGGCGAGTTTTCTTCTAGTTATAACCGTATAATTAGTTAATTACAACATGCATGTTCTTTCTTCTAGCTTAGATAAAATTATAACTTGGGTAGGTCTAACTCTAACCTTTCTTTCACAAATACTAAGTAAAGGAATCAAAAAAAAAAAAAAAAAAAAATGAAAACGTTGTCCCACTATAGACCACTAGAAATGATCAACAGCTGTATGACCTATGACCTAGATTTGTTCTATCGTGATTACTCTCTCTCTCTCTCCATCTGACGCAGATGATATCCCAGCTAATTAGTTCCTCTTCTTTAATGTTTTTGGATATTTCAATTACTTGTTACATCAAATTTCGAATACAATTTATTCATGTGATAATAAATCCATCACCATGAATATCATATGGGAAATTCTCTAAAGTTTCATTCTGTGTGTTCACTAAGTATAAGTTCTGTATATAAAAGAAAAAATATATAATTATTTAAAATTATTGTTTTTATTTAAAATTTATAAGCAATATGATTTGTATGACATTCATAGTAAGACACATAGAAGTATAATGAGTATTTTAATTAAGCCTGGTATATGTTTTAAGTTTAGATTCATGATTTTAATATGTAAAGACACTTGGTAAAAAATCAGAATATAACTTGGACACTTGGCATGAAATTGAAATGCATTTCAAATTCAAATATGAAGATACTTAAATTACAATGCAATTAGAATGACACTTGACACAAAATTAAAATGTTAATATATATAATTTGGATTCTTAAATTTATATAACTTTTACTTTGATATATTAAATAGATTATGTGTCCGTTTGGAATCCTATTAGGAAGGCAGAAACCACATTTTGAAAATACAAAACCCAAATTTTGTGTTTGGTAAGAAAAAAAACAAAAGCATGGTTTGTAAAAAAATTTGCCTTCAAAACGTGCTTTTTCAAAATCGTGGTTTTGAGGAAATAGGAATCATGGTAAGGAAATAGGATACCAAACAAACCCTATAACTTGTAGCCTTTGTTACCCTATCACTAGACAGTGACTTCCTTCGTTAAGTTAACTTGTGGCATTTACTCGATCGTGCCTCTCAAACCAGGCTATTAAGATAAGTGTTAATGCTAAACTTATCCATATCAATGCTGACCTTTTTCATATAAATACATAATCTTAACTTGTTTAAAAGTTTTGTTGTTAAATGGTATTATTTGGTCTCTTTTATAAAATAAAAAATAAATAAATAATTAAGGTTTAAAACTCCTTCCCATATGTTATAACAATTGAATTATAAAATAAAAACATAATCGTAAGAACTTTTTTTTTTATTCCACTACTACTTAAAAATTTGTGACGAATATAATTTGGACTCACTATGACAGCATTAGATGAAGAATACGGAAGGAGTATCATCTTATAGTTAATCCACAAACCATCAAAGAATAATTGAAGTATATCCTATTACATGCATTAATATATCACACAATTTTACACCATCAGACATCTAATTAAGAGCGCATGACTTTTAGTCATGCTCCAAATTTTCTAGAAGTTTTTATTGACTAGACCTCTCCGTGGTTATCATGAGCAATATCATTTATCGTAACTCAACGTAGACTAAATTCGTGTAATGATTACTTTATAACTATAAAAGTATAAAATATTAAGTCTGGTATATGTTTCTCAAGAGCGCATATTTTGTAATACACTCATAGTACAATATTATAAAGGGTAAACTAACCACGCATTGCCCAGATTTTCTTCTAGTTTAACATAATTGATGAAGCTTTATTACACTAGTGAGAAAGATTTAAATCCAAGACAGAAATTTTTTGCCATAATTCACAAATCTCAAAACAACCCATTAGCAAGAACCATTTTTTCTTTTCTTAGGATTAAGCGTGGCTAACGGTTTAGAGTGGCCAATTTCTTAATTGACATGTCTTCAAGTTTAAGCCAACTAGGACTATGAAATGGCATGACCCATTTAAAATTTCCAACCCAAAAAAGTTAATTACGTTGTAATCCAAATTCCAAAAGGCACCAAACTTGGTAGTTCCCCCCTCCATAACATTCAAATGGCCAACCCAGCAAGGCAAATATAAACCCTTATCATAACACAAGCATTAGTAGACTTCACAATGGAGGTAACCCTCATCGCCTCACCAAACAAGAATTTTCTCCTGCGGAATAACTCCAGACCTTCCAACGCCACTTTGGCACAAACAACAGTGATCATATGCTTCCTTTGGTTTAAAAGTATAAGTGAAGCCAGCAAATTGGTGTAAACAGAAAAAACAGATCAATGTTTGCCTTCAACTTTTACGCTTTGAATACCATACACATAAGTGAGATAACATTAGAATCTAATTTTAGAGTTAATTTGATTTGATTTGGGTGGGGTGGGGTGGCTTAATTTTAATTTGGGTGGGGTTTTTTTTATTTGGATTGGGATAATTTTTTTTGGGTTGGGTTATTTTTAAATGGGTATACCATGTCATATCCTAGTTGTCATTAAAAAAAAAATTACATGTCAATTAAAAATTGTCCACGTCATAATTCCGTTAGCCACGTATATACCAAGTTAACAGAGACTAACGGAAGGACCAATTGTGCATCGTTTTGAAACATTTGGGACTATTTCTGCCCATTTTAAACGTTAGGGATCAAACACACAACTTGGGTAAACGTTAGGGACCAATAGTGTAGTTTACCCTATTTAAAATTATTGTTTTTATTTAAAATTTATAAGCAATATTTTGTATACATTCATAGTAATACATAGAAGTATAATGAATTTTAATTAAGTCTGGTATATGTTTTAAGTTTAGATTCATGATTTTATATGTAAAGACACTTGGCAAAAAATCAGAATATAATTGGAAGGACACTTGGCATGAAATTGAAATGCATTTCAAATTCAAATATAAAGATACTTAAATTACAATGCAATTAGAATGACACTTGACACAAAATTAAAAATATTAAAATATAATTTGGATTCTTAATTTATATAACTTTTACTTTGATATATTAAATAGATTATGTGTCCGTTTGGAATCCCATTAGGAAGGCAAAAAGCACATTTTGAAAATACAAAACCCAAATTTTGTGTTTGGTAAGAAAAAAAGAAAAGCATGGTTTATAAAAAAATTTGCCTTCAAAACGTGCTTTTAACAAAAAGCATGGTAAGGAAATAGGACACTAAACGGACCCTATAGCGTGTAGCCTTTGTTACCCTATCACTAGACAATGACTTCCCGCGTTAAGTTAACTTGTGGCATTTACTAGATCATGACTGTCAAACCAGGCTATTAAGATAAGTGTTAATGCTAAACTTATCCATATCAATGCTGACCTTTTTCATATAAATACATAATCTTGACTTGTTTAAAAGTTTTGTTGTTAAATGGTATTATTTGATCTCTTTTATAAAATAAAAAATTAAGGTTTAAAACTCCTTCCCATATGTTATAAGTTATAAACTTATAACAATTGAATTATAAAATAAAAACATAATCGTAAGAACTTATTTTTTTATTCCACTACTACTTAAAAATTTGTCACGAATATAATTTGGACTCACTACGACAGCATTAGATGAAGAATATGGAAGGAGTATCATCTTATATATAGTTAATCCACAAACCATCTAAGAATAATTGAACTATATCTTATTACATGGATTAGTATATCACACAATTTTACACCATCAGACATCTAATTAAGAGCGCATGACTTTTAGTCATGCTCCAAATTTTCTAGAAGTTTTTATTGACTAGACCTCTCCGAGGTTATCATGACCAATATTTTTCGAACCACGTAGTCAAGGTAAGGATAACTTGGTAACTTAAGTCTTTGAATATTGTCTATACTAGCTCTATGTTCAGGGAGTTTAAACCTTTTACGCCAACTACACCAAACTCCATCTATAAATACCTCCATCCAATGGTTCTATTACCACAATACACACAAGTTAATAGTGAAGCCTGTTTGTGCCCAATTTTACTAGCCAAAATGAGTTTCATTTGTACTCTTCCTATTTGTCTCTCCCTTTTCTTTTGCCTATTCTACACCATTCATGCAGCTAACTTTGACATAGTAAACCAATGTTCCTACACTGTTTGGGCCGCTGCCTCACCCGGTGGTGGCCGCCAACTAGACCCAGGCCAGACTTGGTCCATCACTGTAGCACCCGGCACCACCATGGCCCGCATTTGGGGCCGAACCAAGTGCACCTTTGATGCCAATGGGCGGGGCAAATGTGAAACTGGTGATTGCAATGGGCTATTAGAATGCCAAGGCTGGGGTTCACCCCCAAACACACTAGCCGAGTTTGCATTAAACCAATTCAATAACATGGACTTCCCTGACATCTCTCTTGTTGATGGATTCAACATCCCAATGGACTTCAGCCCAACAAACAATAATTGCCATGACATTCGCTGTACCGCAGACATCAATGGTCAGTGCCCAAATGAATTACGAGCCCCAGGTGGTTGTAACAATCCATGTACAGTCTATAAGACCAATGAGTATTGTTGCACTGATGGGCCTGGGAGTTGTGGCCCAACAACTTACTCCAAGTTCTTTAAGGATAGGTGCCCAGATGCTTATAGCTACCCTCAAGATGATAAAACTAGCACTTTCCCTTGCCCCACTGGAACCAACTACAGGGTTGTCTTCTGCCCATGATTCTCAGCATATTTTCCCCTTATTGGTGTAAAAAAAAAAAGACGGTATTATACTATTATCTTATATAGAATAAAGAATGTATGTAGGGTGAATAACTTTGTTCACATGTAATGCGTGCACCTGTCTTGTTACAAGCAGTTGTCGCATTAGTTGTAATATAAGAATAAGGAAATAGTTTTATTATGATATACCTTGCAAAGTACAGATCAAAATAATATGATGATGATTAAAATATAATTAAAGCTCCTTTCTTATTTGGACGATTTTTTTAATTACTTTGTAAGCTTAATATTTGCAACATAAAGCAAATGTTCCAAAATCTACTTCCTGGTCAAACTGCTCTATTGAAATAAGTTTAGAATATATCTTATACATTTATTTAAACTTTTACGCTGTTTTAAGGTTTACTTTCGGGCTTCGGGTTAAATCTAGGCCCAATATTTGTTTTTTGTCGGGATAAGCTGCCTCAACCTTCAACATCGTTGCACGAGACATTGTATGCAAACGCAAGTTATATATGACAAGACCCACATGGGCTTTGTTGAGCTTAGGTGTTTGGATATGTAGAGGATTTAAAATCAATAGCTTCCTACAATAATATTAGTATAAATTGTTTAATATAAATTAAACAATAAACAATTACGTCAATTTTGAAAATTATGTTCAAAGAAAAACATTTTTATTATTATGGATATGAGATGACATCTTACAACAAATTATTTCATATCCACTTATTAATAAATCTCAAATCCCTTCATAGTTTGATCTCTCATTAATTCATTCAAGCCACTTAAACTAAAAATTGGAAACCAAATCCTTCTCTCTCTCTCTCTCTTTAAATACCTCTATCCAAACGGAATTAATTTTTCTTTTGGCCATTTAAAGTTAGATTAAATGAAATCATTCAAATTCTATCATTTTCTAAATTAAAAATTAAAAATTAAAATTCTATCCAACGTAACATTTTTGGACAAAATTTCAATTATAACTTAGCCCCTATTAATTTGGTTTGATCATAATTTAGTTTCTCGAGCTTTTAATGGTTTCATTTCAAGTTCCTAAATTTTTAATTAAAATGAAATTGTCAACATATTACATATCCAACAAATTCTCACAATTTAATTTTAATCAAAAGCTTTGGGTTCGAATGAGAGATCCGAAGGATTATTCTTTATTGCATAAGTAGATTCCAGAATGATACCATCTGCATTATCTTTTTCTCACCTCAATTCCTATTTTTATATTTTCAGTGGGCTTCAAGCCTCCAACTATACTTGATCTAAATTCTAAAGGTTAAGCGCCAATTCCATCAGTCAGGAGAGAGAGAGTCATGACTGCTTAACCGCATGCAGACACAGCAATTCGAAAGATTTACTACATTTTTTTTTTTAATCTAAAAAAAAAAAATAGAAGTTATATATGAATCAATAGTATGATTTTGATGGTGAATTTATTTTTAATATTATATTTTGTTGGGGAGATAACATCTTGGGGAGCTTTTAATTGAGAAATATATAACACATATGGACACCTACTTTATTCAAAAACTTAAACTTATTGTTTGGCCGAGTTATGTTATATTAATTTTTCAACATCTTTACTCTTTTTCTATGTGGGACTTCCACTCATACATGCCAATACAAAATATACCCAACATGGTAAAACTTTTTTTTTTTTATAATATTTAACTTATTTTGTTATTATGTAAGAAAGTTATATATTTCATTTTGAGATAAAATAAGTTGGACATTTCTTTCCATTTTGCTTATTTCTGGTGCACACACATTTGAGGTCTCTCACGCCTTTTTCGTTTAAAGCAAGCGTGTTCTAATTATATAGGAATTGTTCCTTTTTATGTGCCCTGACACTGATATACTGGACCAAAATGATAAAGTATTTTACAATTATTTTCTTTTCTTATTTTGTTACTGTTTTTCAATTATTTGATCATAACAATCAAGAGGCAGCAGTACACCATGATTCATGAACCTGATTTTTAATATGATAAGAGAAACTGCCTTATGTGCCCATCTCACGGAAAGGAGAAGAGACTAGGCTTGGCCTGTGAGAGAAGTCTTTCTGCTTGTGGTTGATTGAACCGGAGGACACGCTGCCTCAAACTGACATCATAACATAATATCTAAAAATTGGTATCTGGCAGAGAAAGTGGGTAACATGGCACCCATCACCCATGAGCACGAAAGCTTGTTTCATTAAATGTAGCGACAAAGTGAAAATATGAAGAATTTATATGACATTTTACATGGATCTGCTTGTATTGGCTTGCCTATGTCTCTAAAGATTTGATGAGAGCCCTTTTTTTTTGGCAAAATGATTTGATGAGAGACCTGCTACAGTGGTGCAGGATGATTTACATTTCTTCGTTGAAAGCTGACTTGTAATAGCTACAAAAACAATCAATTTCATACCTTTTTTTCACAACTTATTAAGGTAACTAACATTCTTTGATTGTATACCAATCATAATTTGTTAGGTTAATATTATAAGTGTTGTTAGATTTATTGATTAATCAAACCGTGACAGTTTAATTTAAAATTTAGCTTAACAACTACATGCTTAACACAAACTTTCAGTTTAATTTTTCATATTAAACATGTGATCACCTCTTGTACTGTACAAGACTAAGAATATAATATTAAGAAATGATAGATCTTAAGGTTCTGGGACTTAAGAGAGAAGTGTTTAATTAGCAAAAAAAAGAAGAGAGAACACTGTTTAGGATAAACCATAAGTCCCAATTTCTTTATATTATCTTGTCAACAGCAACTTTAATTTTTTTGACCTTATCCACATTAAGAAGTAGGCAAGTAGGCAAGTAGCCACTCATCAAAAAAAAAAAAGTAGCCGCCTCCACCTTTAATCAATAAAAGTGTAAACTTACAATTATGGACATCAAGCCAAAAAAAATCTAGCCGCCCTTCCGCTATATAAACCCACCAGTGCACCAATTGATCCAAGCACAACCCAATACAAAACTATTCAGCTACATTAAAATGATGTCCTTGGCCAATTTCCCGTTGTCCATCCAATTCCTCTTCTTCACACTCTTCTTCATCTCCTCTAATGCAGCCACTTTTCAAATCCAAAATGATTGCCCTTACACTGTTTGGGCAGCAGCTAGCCCTGGTGGTGGTCGCCGCCTAGACCGTGGCCAAAGCTGGACACTCCAAGTGGCTGCTGGCACTGCCATGGCACGTATTTGGGGCAGGACTAATTGTAACTTTGATGGTAGTGGTCGTGGTCATTGTCAGACTGGTGATTGTGGTGTCCTAGAGTGTAAAGGCTGGGGTGTACCTCCTAACACCTTAGCTGAATATGCACTTAACCAATTTGGTAACAAGGATTTCATTGACATTTCTCTAGTGGATGGGTTCAATATCCCCATGGATTTTAGCCCAACTACTGGTAGGTGTCGTGGAATTAAGTGCACTGCTGACATAAATGGGCAGTGCCCAAATGAATTGAGGGTCCCAAGTGGGTGCAATAATCCTTGTACCGTTTTATAAGACCAATGAATATTGTTGTACTAATGGGCAAGGGAGCTGTGGACCGACCCGTTTCTCAAAGTTCTTCAAGCAAAGGTGCCCGGATGCTTATAGTTACCCTCAGGATGATCCTACAAGCACATTCACATGCCCTGGTGGGACTAATTATAGGGTTGTGTTTTGCCCAAGAGGCTCACCTAGTTTCCCACTGGAAATGGTAGGAAGTATGAGTGACGAGTAAAAGTCTTTTTGGGTTTCTGAGGCTTTGGGAGCTTGATAAAAATTAATAAGGCCTCAGTTTGTACTTTGTACTTTGTACTAGTTTTTTCTCCTTTTGTCTGCTCAGCTGTATAACAAAAACCATAATTAAAATAAAGAGTTGTTTTATCTCTACGTGTTGAATTTGATGAAGGCTGCAATTTCTTTTTCACAGTAAAATTAACTAATCAAGGTCATTAATGTGTGTCATATAAATGCTTTGAAGATGTAATAATTAAAAAGTTGTAACATTTTGCATATTATTGGGTTGGAATTGGATGAGCATTTTGTTTAGATTGATGTCATATATCTGTGCTCGTTTTGCAAAATTTTGTTGAATCCACCTAATTAAGTTTGCTTTAGCATCACTTGATGAATGTGAAATAAAATTCGAATGAATCATGGTAGATATAGGAATATCGAACTAACATCAGATTTGGATGATGCTAAAAATTTAGAAATGATACTAACAATCTCAATTATCAATCTCTCATGAACTCCCGGGGTTGAGACACTTTTCCTTTGTTATTTTGAAATTACAAGTGAAAATTGTCCTCGCACAATTACGTGCAGGTCGTTATTGCAATACCTGCTTCGAAATCTCTCTCAATTGATGGTGATTACCTAATAAATATTTTATTAGAACTACAAAGAAAACAAGGCTCCTGTACTGTTGATCGGTGTGACATAGGAACCTTCAGCTAGGCTAACAGAATTGGCGTGACATAGAAACCTTCAGGCAGCCCCTAGTTGCGTTACTCTTTAGTGTGCTCAGATTGACAATTATTTTGTTCTCATCATGATTGACTATTAGTCTATTAAAGATAAATTACTTGTTTTTTTTTTCTTGGATCTCGTGGCAAGGATAAAGTTACAACGAATATTCTTATTAGGTGCCGATTTTTTCCAAACATTTTGATTTATTATCATAAAGTTCAAGGACAGATCAAAATCAAAGGAGACATACTTTCACGGTCAACTGTTTTAATGCAATGACTCATAATTCATAAAGAAACTGTTTTGGTTCAATGAATTAGTTAGTATTGAAGTGGACAATGTTGAAAGGGAGAGGCAATTCTATCCTAAAAAATGATGTCAAGCTGCATATATGAAATTCAATTATCATGATAATACCATGCACCTGTAGGAATGCAAGCTGTCCTGCCTTGCTTGTCTAATTTTCATATCTAAAAGGGAAGGATGCTTTGAGTTGTAATCATTCTTCTTAATAATTAAAGCTTGCCCATTTCCTTTTTTTTTTTTTTTTTTTAAATCATATCTAAATGTGCAGCAAAAAATCTCATGGAAGCAAGATGCTTCCATTACCTTCAACTTCTAAAAGTTGGCATCTTATGGATAAAATAAATAAATAACACTTCTTAAAATTTAGACAATTCGAAAAGAAAAATAAAATAATAATGATTGATTTTACATTATCGTAAGACATGTTTTCGTCATGTGAAAAACTACAAATATATTAAAATTATAAATATAGTTTGGTTTACGTAAAACTCTATTATCAAAATTCAAAGAAAATTTTTTCATAAAAAAAAAAAAAGTCAAAGAAATTTGAAATTTATAAATAAATTACTAAAAAGTTAAAAAAATTTAACACAAGCTTCATTATTTTAATATTTATTATAATCTTTATGGTTTCGATAAAAATTCAGCATTACACGATATATTTCCACCACGAAATTTAAAGTAATTTTTATTATATAATTTATTTTTCAATTTTAATGAAATATTTTGTTTAACTTACATATTATTTTTGTTCTAGTTTTTATAAAAGAATTGGGAATGAGAACTCAGTGGATTTGGGTGGTTCAGGGCCACTGCAGCAGTGCTTTTGTAAGCACTGCTTTTGAGTTTTGAGTGAGCTCGTAGGTTTGAGGCCTGCTTGGGAGATGGGCTTTAGGAATGCCCTCTTTTTTCCTATTTCTACACTTTTTTTCGTGGCCCAAAGATTTCTGAATGCAGATATGATTGGGCTGCCGTCCATCGAAGGTTTGCTGTCTTGTGCTGATAAAATCCATCTCACCAAAAGTTAAAAAAGTAACATAACATTATTATTTTGAAATGAAAAGGAAATTGATGACCTTTGGATCTTTTTGACAAGCAAGATTGGGCATGACCATTGGAGAAAAATTCCTTCAAACTCTCCTATAAAAGGTTATTGCTTTAACAAAACTAAAATACTCATAAGTATTCATTATCGCAACAAATCATAAAATCTCTAAAAAAATTATGTTTAAGTTTTGAAGTTAATAGATTGATTTTTATAAGTCATCGATAATTTAAATATATATCAAATAGTAAGATAAAATTTTAAATATTAGTTAATGATGTGTAATTAAGAATAAAATGGATAAGATTTTAAAATTTATGATATAATTAAGAGGAAAATATTATAGATATAATGTTTTCACAACATTATTTGCCTGTGTTTGGATCCTCTATTTTGGGAATGCATTCTAGAGAATGCATTCCTGTTAGAATGCATTCTCGAGAATACATTCTCTAGAATGTATTTTGTTGAAAATAGTGCATTTGGTAAAATATTGAAATTATTTATAAAAAGTGATTATGCTTAAAGGAATTGTGTTTGGTCGGTATTTTAAAAAATGCCTTTTTCCTATTAAATAATATATTATTAGTATACATTATGTAATTAACATTTTTTTTTAAATATCTCAATACAAGGTTAAAAATACATTTACTATCAATACAAAATTAACAATGTAATAAAGAAATAAAGTATTACATTGTAATTTAAATGAATGTCTACTAATAAAAAAAATAGGTCATGATTTGTGCACATCTCCTTGCACACATTTTTATAAAATTTGAACAATGTAATAAAAAAATATAGAGAAATGTGTATTGTGTGTGCAATAGAGATATACACAAACCATTTATGATAAATAAATATTATAAACATCCTCTAAATAAATTTTCACAATTCTACACTTTGTACCAAATAAAATGAACACACAAACAAAACCAATTTAGTTTTTTCCCTTTCAATTTTTTTTTCTTCTTTCTTTTTCCACTCTCCCTTTTTTCCCACCATACATGTATACCCCACTCCCCATTTCTTTTTTCTTTTTTTTTCCCCACCACCCATTTACCCCTTGCTTTTCTTTTTTCTTCTCCCCCACCACACATATACATCCCCCCTCACCCATCTCATTTTTTTTTCTCTCATTTCCTCCTCACAGTTCACACCCTCCCCATTTCTCAGTTTTTATTTTTTATTTATTTTTATTTTTTTTTATATAACATCCAAACATTAAAATAAAAAAAAGGAAATAAAAGAAAAAACATAATGTGACATAAAATCTAAATATTACAAATAAAGTACGGGAAAAAGCACATCATAATAAGTTTACATTAAACAAAGAAAAAAAATATTACTAACGATCATTCCAAATCATCCTTAGTTCTTTGATACAAAATGAGAAAATGATAATACTTTTTCAAAGATAAAATAAAGAAAGAGAAAAAATAGAAAACACATTAAAAAAAAAAGAAAAAAGTAGGAAACAAAAGAGAGGGAAGGAAAATAAAAGAAAGAAAGAGAAAGATTAAGCAAGGAAAAAAGAGTTGTAGGAGTAACAAACTGTTATAAGTGGGTCCCATTTACTTTAACAAAAATTAAAAGTAGAAGCTAAAATCAGAATCCAAAATATTTTGGATTCTGACTTCTGCTCTAAAAATGAGAATTTGCAAAATGCATTCTGCCTAAAATGCATTTTGCATTTTCCAAAATCCCAACCAAACATCTCAGATTTTTTACAGAATGCATTCTATGCATAAAAATCTGTGAAATCACTTTTAAGTAGAGGATTCAAACACAAGCTTAGATGTCAAGTGATTCTTGATTTCTTGGTCTTCATATAAACTCGTTACTTACGTATATTTTATTTCTTACTATTTACGGCTTGCCACGTAATATTGTAAAAGATTAATGAAAAAAATATCAAATCATAGCCAATAAATGCGAAAATAACAATTATTATTGCGAAAATATAATTTTCCAAAATCTATCTAGCACAAATATAGGAAAAGTCCAAAATGGGTCACATGATCAAGATGTGATTGACCAAACGTGACCCACATGATCCACGCACATACAGCAAAGCCTGCGCTGGTGGTTCCCACATCTAAACACATGCTCATCCCCACCGTCCATCCCTTCTAAACTTTCGCACGATTGAAACCGCGTTGTACACCTACTTTCTCGGCTGTGAACACGGGGGCGTTGTCCGGTCCGGTTTAACATGGACCGGTTTACTTTACTTGCACACATGTACATAAATAGATAGCATTCTCTGACAATCTTTTTCATGTTCCTCGTAAAAGGTTTCCAGGAGGTAAAAATAAAAACGAGAAAGAGATCCAAGAATTAATCCTTACTTCTTTTGATCTATTTTTTGTCCTGGGAATCTGTCTGTCTCTTTCAATTTCCAAAAATGCCTCAAGGAAAAATTGAAGTCCTTCTTGTTGGTGCTAAGGGACTTGAAAACACCGACTTTCTCAGTAAGTCTCTTCTCAATTTTCCATCGTTTTCTCTTTTGAATATGCAATATTGATCGGTTTGGATCGGACCCTTTTGATATCTTGTCTTGTTTGTTTAAGATCTGGACTCTGTTTGGTAGCTAAGAAACCTGAAGAAATTAAAGAAAATGAACCTATGAAAATGATGTTTGTATAAAAAAAATTTAACGTAAGTTGTACGAGTGATGCATGAGGACGATTTGACTGATCCACACGCAATAGTTGGAAATTTTTTTTTTTGGTAATGGATGTATGGTTCAATCTATATGGTTAAGAGTGATGCAATAATTAATTCTGAAATTCAGGGCAATAAAATCAAAACCTTTTTTTTTAGTGTAACAATATATATTTATGTTCACTGAGGAAAATTTGACCGGATTTTTTTTTTCTTCTATTTAAACCAGTTGCATATTGACCAAAATCACCAAACCCATCCAAATATTCTGAGGAAAATAGTTGATGATGACTAATTAAACTATGGTTGCCAATAATTGATTCTTGGTTTTACTATTTGTTTGTTTGTTTTTTCAATGAGTGAGTTATTGGGCCCAAGTGGGGTTTCTGTTTGAATTGATGAGGTTTTAAAACTTTTGAAATGTATATGAGCAGATAACATGGATCCTTATGTCATTCTTACTTGCCGCACTCAGGAGCAAAGAAGCAGTGTTGCATCAGGTAGGCTCTCTCTATTCAGCTTTAATTCTTTGTTATGTTTACATTTATGTGGTTGAACAAATACTCAACATAATTTCTACCCAAACAAAAAATGTTTCTTTTATGAACAATGGTAGGGACACAATTTTTTTTCACAACTTCTTAAGTTAGTAAGTTGTATTGGAGCAACATTACTTTCATAAAAGCTCACCACTAATACCACTTTTATTATACATCAATCAAAATAAACCACACCACTTCAACTTTGTAAAAATAGTTGTGAATTTTTGTGTGTTACTAGACTCATTGGATATGTTAACAAACACCCTACCAATCAAATTAATATATTACAGAATCAGCTGTTTATTCTTGTTCTTTTAGTATAGAGAAGATGGGCTAAGTGATCTTCCCTACATTTGACATATGATCCGTGCAGGGAAAGGGACCGAGCCAGAGTGGAACGAGAATTTTGTCTTTACTATTTCGGACGGTGTTTCAGAACTCACACTAAAAATAATGGACAGTGATGCTGGTACTTCTGACGATTTTGTGGGAGAAGCAACGTGAGTATCCCAATCTGTAGAATTTTTTTTAGATATAAGTTTGTGATATGTTCTTGCTCTCCCTCCCCTCCTTATCTTGGTTGGAATTGGAGTTTAGGATAAAAAGGTTAATAGAGTATATAAGGCTAAGAATGGTTTTATAACTATATAATTGAATTTAAATAAACTTCTCACATAATTATTTCATCCTGAACATACATTGTTTATAGGACTCACTAAATCACAAAACTCCTTAAAAACAACCTAATGATAAATATAGAACTTGCATTATTTATCGGACTCCCTAGATAACTAACACTCCTAAAAAAACAACTCAATGATAAATATTATCTAAATGATATCTAACTTAGTAACAATCTTAACCTAACAGTGGCTAAATGACTTAGCTTATTGTTTAAATTTAAATAATCCAAATCTAAGTCCAACACCTTATCACTCTCTTGAAAATATTAAACACATAGCAGTTTGACATCTTATGCTATACAGTCATTTTTCAGATTAAAGCATTGCCTTTGACTTAATTGGATTCTACCTTGTTAATATTCTTCCATCATATACCAACAGAGCCCCTAGTTTAATTTGTTTAGTATTGACCATGAATATTACTCCAGGGTCAGTCAGTATTGCATTACATTTTACATAGATTTTGCAGGAAAAAAGTTGGTAGCTTGTGATTGCATCAGTACTGTAATCACAAGCAATATATAAGTGTGATCAATTCTTTAAATTCTAGATACCATTGGTTTAGCAAGTATCAGAAAAAAAGGTAAGAAATACTTCCAAAGTCATAAAAGACTGTAGTGGACTCATTAATCCGGTGCAAAAAAAAAAAATAGCATATATATCCCCTGCCCTTCACATACTAGGTGAAAATGGAAAGAGAGACAAAATCATTGATCATCAAAATTTGACATTATTATGATGTTTTGATGAAATTGATGAGTTTTCTTAAAAAGAATTGAGAAATAAGAATCATACTGTATTCATTTCGATGAATGTTGCAGCATTCCACTAGAACCGTTGTTTATGGAAGGAAGCCTCCCTCCTACAGCTTACAATGTAGTTAAGGACCAAGAGTATCGTGGAGAGATTAGAGTGGGCATCACTTTCACTCCTGAGGTAATCCTCTTCCTTTTATAGCTTAACCAATTACAGGTGCCCACAAAGCCCTGCTTAATCTATAACATTGCAAGGGATAATCTACTTTTGTAGTCCGGAATCTTTTATAATTATAAATTGAATGTAAAAGCATGTTGATAATGATAGTATTAATGAGCTAATCCAAGCTTTGATTACCTGTTCATTATAGGAACGTGGTGAGCGGGAGTTCCATGGGGAAGAGGAAAGCTATGGTGGATGGAAGGAGTCTGCATATTAGCATATACAGACTGATCAAGTCTTATTTAGCAGCCTTTTTCTATAATTACCAGCACTATGATCTGGGAATTGAAATAAATCGATATTGTTGATCAATGGATTTCAGTTTCCCTTTTCCCTTTTTATTGTATTGTAATTCAAGAATGTTTTCTATGATGCTGGGATCGAGTTGTTAATTGGTCTGAATACTATGTATGTTGCTGTGCTTTGTGATTGCACTGCTAATTTTGTCACACCAAGTTGATGCTTATACTGGTAGGGGTGGAGAGGGATAAGTCCTATATTTTAATCTTCCCAAACTAAAAAGAAAGATTTATATATGCTTGTGGAGTGGACACCTTAGAAATAAAGATTTCTGGAAAGCTAACTAAACCCATATGGTGGCAGATGCATCCAGCTGGGTAAGCTCAGTGTAAGGTTCAAATCTTGCAGCTAAGCAATAGACCAAATAAATGCATTTATCTCTTACAAAATGCATTACACTAAGCTATTACAATTGCAATAATCTCCTCTACTCCAAGCCATTACGATCAAAGTGTGAACCCTCCTATGCACTAGAAATACAAGTGCTTCATCCATCCAATATACTATTCAAATGTACTTGATCATGAACACGATGGAGCTCAAAGAAGTCGCTTGTAACTCAGCTCTAGTGATGTTAACATGGGACGCCATTGTGCACATTTTGTGACCCATTCACATGCATGTAAGTTTTTTAATAACTTGATTGTGTACTGTGTGGGTCTGTGTTGGGAATCATAGACTACATTGCTGCTAGGTATTCAAATTTGGCGCCTAATTCTCATTCAGATTCAGATATTTGACGATTCCATTGAGTAATGACTAATGGGTTAATAACTTGATGATCCATTTGACCCTCCCAAAAAAAATTCTTACAACAGATGTGACTCAAATTCTTTCTTTCTTTTTTATGGCTCCTAGATCTTCTAAGCTTATAAAGCAGACCATCACGGTCTAATTACAAATAGTACAAAAGACACATCGCTGGGGATTCAAAAAGTAGACAACTACTGATTATCCCAACGAAGCAGGTGCCTTTTTTCTAGGAGTTAACCTTTCCATGAAGGTCCTTATTGCCCTCCAAGCAAGGTTGAGAACCAATTCCGCTGCAGCTGGGCAAGCTCACAGTTCCTGTGGGCAAGAGTGAAGAACTCATGGATGGCTGATGCCCTGACACAGATTTTTCTGGTGTATCAAAATGAGATGAAATATCATTTTGGAAAAAGTTGGGTGAGCCAAAATCTGGTAATGCCAAACCACTATCCCTCCTCGTGTGAGAGATGTCAAGTTGTTCCGGGAAGTATCCTTGTGCCAAATTATCTTCCACAGGTATTGCACCTGTGAGAGTCTTGAATGCAAATTCTAGGCATGGATCAGACCAAGAATCCCCGAAAGGAAAGGACAGCTGCTGGGGTTCTGGCATTATTTCAGTTTCAGGCAATTGCAGTTGCTCTTCAGGAACATCTTGGACTTCAACTTCAGGAGGCTTTTCGCTCTTGTTTGATGATTCTCCAAGTACTGGAGCGTTTATGATGGTAGAAGCATGATGTGCAAACTCTATGTCCAGTCCAGCCTCCAGCTGTTGAGATGCTCCATCTGCCAAAACCACAGGTAGAGTGGCTTCACTTTCACGAGTCACTCTACTTGCATTTTGAAGAGCTTGTTCACTGGGAATGGAGTTGGCCATTATCTCAAGTTCAAATCCAGAAACTTGTTTTGAAGTTCGGTGAGGCAAGTTAAGCTCTTTCTTGTTCATGCTTTTCTTCAAGTTGACCTGAGTTGTTTTATTGCTGCTCTTTTTTATTTCACCCTCAAGTGAGTTCTCTTTTTGTAAGATATCAGCTGAAGGCATCAAAACAGGCCTATCATTAGAAGTGTCCTCCAGTGGTAATGCACCTGTAAGAGTCTTGATTGCGAACTCTAGGCATGGGTCTGACCAAGAATTCCCAAACAGACATTCTTCTTCTAGTTTCTCATCATCAACTTTTTCAGTTTCCAGCATCTCCAGTTGCTCTATGGAAGCAGCTTGGGTTTTAAGAGGCTCTTTGCTCTTGTCCGATGGCTCCCCATGTAATGGATCATTCATGTCCAGAGAAGCATGAGGTGCATTCACTGTTCCTTGCCCATCCTTGAGCTGCTGAGATGCTTCATTTGACAAACCATATGTGGCCAAACCTGTATCTGGACTGATTCCACTTTCACTAAACTTCCTACTTGAAACTTGAAAAGCTTGTTGACTGGAAAATGAGTTGACAATCTGCTCGGGCTCAAGCCCAGCAAGTCGTTTCGAAGACCGGAAAGGCAAGTTAAACTCTTTCTTCTTCTTGGATTTGCTCGAGTTAATCTGATTTTTCCTAGTACTGCTCTTTTCCTTCACATTTTCAAAGCCATTCTTCTCTTGCAGGGTATCAGCTGCAGGAGTTAAAACAGGCTCATTTTTAGCTGGGAGACTTTCTTGTTGACTTTTTCTCTTGGAGCCATCAGCTTTTGGCAATTCTAGCCTGCCTGGATTGGAAATTTCCTTAATTTCAGCACACTCATTTGTATTCCCCATTAAATGCTTGTCTTGGACAATCTGAGCTGTGGGAGGAAAAACATCCCTCTGTTCAGCAGATACTTTATTTCCTTTCCCTCTCTTTGAGCTCTTGCCCTCTGTTCCACTCTTATCAGAACTTCCCTTACCTTTTTTTGATAGAGCCGAACTTCCCTTACCTGCAATAAAATTTTGACACAGAAAGCAATGCAGCTTAGAAATAATTGGTTCATTACTGAATTATTTTGACTTGGACTGACTAATGTAGTTCATCATCTATGATCTCTCACCTGCAAAAAGCCTCCGTCTGGTTGTTGGGTGAGTTAATTTCTGCCTTTTAGCTGCAGATGATGGCTATAAGATGGACAAAAGGCAAAGAACAGAACAAAACTATAAATATATATATCCTCCTCTGATGTAATGTCGCAACCGCAAAAATAACGGAAAAGATTCCAGCAAACCCAATATGGTTTCTTAAGATAGGTAGCATACAATAATTATGGTTTCCCAAGATAGTAGCCATATCCATATGGTTCTAGTTGCATTATATGAGAATCAGGCTTGATTTGCGGGATCACGGTATTCAGAATATTTAAGAAAGGAACTTTGGTAAATTAATATTGGTGTTTGTGGAGGTAGGTAAAAGGGGATGAATTAGAGGTGAGCCAACTGTTTACTACATGGATGGGTATTCTGTCATTTGCTACGAGGATCTAAAGTTGACATGCTTAAATTGAATCTGTGACAATACCAAAGAACAAAATCTAAAAGCACAAACTAATTTCAAATGTAACAACGAAAGAATTAGAGATTAGTTTTACTCAGGATGATTGGAGGGTTACTCAAAGAATAACAAGGTGAAAATAGAAAATGATAATGCATATAGTTTTTGCACAGCCTTATGGTGTGTTTGGAAGTTTGGTAGGAAAGGTAGTGTGGGGGGGGGGGAGGAGAGGAAAGGAGAATGGTTAGTTGGTTACCCCTTTCCCCTGTTTGGATGTTTTAAAAATTAAGTAAGGGAGAAGGGAATGGATATTCCTCTCATTTTACTTAAAAAAAAAAGAAGATATTCCTCTCATTTGTTTGGATGTTGGAAGGGGAGGAGAGGGAAGTGACATGATCATAAAAATTGACCATTATAATCCCCATTTACTAATTTTAAAGAAATAAGTACAAATTGACATCATAAGGGTGAACTTGACAATTTAAATCTTTTTAAAATAAGTGGAACCACTCCCCTCCCCCTCCAAATGACCCCAATTGGGGGAATTAAAAATGAGGCATTTGGAGGGATAACTTACCCCTTCTAATTCCCTCAATCCTTCCCCCTCCCACTTAAAAAAACTCCCAAAAAGGTTCATTAAACCTCTCCCCTCCCATTCCCTCTACTCCCCCCTCATTCCCCTCCATCCAAACATAGCATTAAGGGTAGAAAAGAGGTTGTTATTCTTTTTGGGACTGGAAGTGGATGTTGATCAACAATAATTGGTGTTGTCTGGCAATTTGAGTTAAATTTTATTAATTGGTAGGTTATAAAACTGGGCACAGTAAGGTGTTATATCACAAGTTTTAAGAATCTGATATAAGATTGACTGAAAATACTGGGGAAACCATTGCATAAATTAAATAATGACATGATCTGGCATCATTAATACATTATTTGTTACTTTTATAGACGCTATTTGAAGCAACAGTATCAGCTTCAACCACTTAGGAAGAGATTGCTATACTAAGTTTAAATGATTGTTTGAATTTTTTTATTGGTAAGCTACATATGCATTTAATGAGTCTTGAACCCATGATCTCATCATCGGTCTCACTATTACAATGGAAGGAGAAGCCATTTGACCTAGAGCTCATTGGCTCAATTCTTATTTGAATAGTAAGGTAATATGAACATTGACACCAAACGCCTATCGTGTCTATGACCTAATACCTAGTCCATATATATATTTTTTAAGATTCCTTTTTACAATCTAGTTCTTTAACCAAATTGTAGTAAAACTTTTGAAGTTTGAGAAAAAGTTTTACAGACATTAATATTCCTCCTGTTCCTAAGTGCAACAATGGATTTTCACCCTTCATTTTCTGAAGTTTATAGGAAAATAAAATTTTATCCAATGCTATAATGCTACATTTCATCTCTTAAATGCAGTCATAGGGTATTATCTGTCCTTGAAGGCATCACATAAATAAATAATGCTACAATTAACGTGTATCAGACCCCTAGCTATGAAATTCAATGTTCAACTCAGTGTGCTCTTAGTCTTCTCTGGTTTGATTTATTTTTCCTGATAAGTCTTATCTGGTTTGTTTTGGCATTTCCATGTTTGCTAGTAGAGTATAACCATTAAAGGACACTTCTTAGATTTCTACTACAGAAATTTTAGCTACATTAGTCAAATTTCAAAATTATTTTGGTCGATGGTATTTTTCTTCTCTAAGTAAAACGGGTCATCATCCCTTTCCATCATTCTGAAACTTACAGCACATGACAATTAATTCAAACTTTTTTTGACATAGTATGCATACAGATAGTGATAGCTGGAAAATGCATAGACCCCATAGAACAAAAATGAAGGCAATTGGGCATGTTGACTGTCAAGGGAAAGAATGAATGCCAAAGAGAATGATAATGCTGAAGACAGCACAACACAGCATTCATTTACTGAAGCACCAAGCAAGGTGCAGACTTACTGATATTTCACTGTTAATCAACTCTTCATTGTTAATGCAACTTTTCTTTGGTTTAAATGCGTGCCTACTAATCTCTCCGCTTTCTAGATAGCGCAAAACATCCTGTTTGGAGCGGAACACATATCCACTTCTAGGATCCGTGTAATACTGTAGCAAGTAGGTTAAATTCATATAGTGTTAAAATTTGGAAAACTTTAACACAATTCATTAAATAAAATGCATATAGTTGACAGCTGTCAATGCTAGATAGGATGCACAATTGGCATAGATACACATTTGTCTCCATGTGTGTGCATGTGTGCATGTGTGCAGAAGGAATAGAGGGGGGGAGGGGAGGGGGAGGGCACTGCAACTGGACCAAACATTGGCATAAGAAATTCCATACCGGGTCCTTTCTAGTTCCATTTGCGTTCTTTTTAATCTTGATTTCCTTTATCCACCCAGGTGGTAAATCCTCCACCTTATGCTTCTCAACCACAACCTAGATAATACTTGAATTATTAGAGGTGCATATCTGGAAACTAATGGTACAAACATAATCCAAATGTATACATGACAAAATTATATCACAACTTCAGTACATTATGAAACAAACGTTCTCAGAATAAACAACTGTTGCCTTTTCACCAGATGTGAAACATTGCTTTTTAGTTTTTAAATATCGAGCCACTCATGATTTAGATCCAGTTAATGGATTAATGTAAGGCTGCAAAGGAATACATTGGGAAATGTTTCATCTCCAAGATTAAAATTTAGTCACCAAATTTTCGCAAATTCTACCAAGCATCAACCATCTGCTTCCTTTTGTTGTCTTTAACACATTTTTTGGGTTAGTTACTATAATTCCATAGAAATTGAAGAAATAGAGATTCTATTTATTTGTATAAGATATGTGATGAGAGTTTTCCTGAGTCACTGGTTAGTTATTCAGAGAAGTTAAAGAAGTTCTGTGGTTAAAGAGTTAAAGGAGCACATTGGGTGATAAACGTTATTTAGTTTTTTGGCAGGCTGTACTTTTATATTAATGATCTGATATTGATCACTAAGTTATAACCATGAAGAAGTAATGCTGGCTTGCTTTTGGTTATCATCATAACAATTTCTTACACACTGCAACTTCCATCAGGAGTGGGGAAACCCAAATCAATAGTATTAAAGATGCAGAAGGCAACCCAGATTCTAGATAACTTTCCAATCAGCTCCACAAACAAACCAGGGTCCAGTGGCATCCAGGTGGCAAGAGATTGACAAGAAAATAGAAATATAATCTCTATTCTACTAATCAAAAAAATATAAACTCTATTCCACACATATTTTCTGGAGTCATTGATCATATTTGTCATTGTAAAGTAGTCAAGTAAGCAGCAATGTCATGGTGTTAGCTCACAATAACTGGAGAGAGATTTCCTGGAAAAGAAAAAGAAAAATATAATGGAAGCTCCCATGAAAGCCATAGAATTGCTCTTCCTGAGAAGTTTTAGCTGAGTTTGGAAAATATTTTCCTTTGGGCGCTGCTGCCTAGCTTGTTTTCTGAGATCATAAAAATTTGTTACAGGGTTTCCTTGTTGCATATTTGCTTAATTATACTTTTTATTCTTATATCTTTCTGTTGGCTGCGACATTGTATTCACAAATTTTCTTGTATTGTAATTTTATCCATTATAAAAAACACCACCAAGTTAAAATGTCCATATTATTTATTAAGAAACACAAAATAACTTTATAACCTTATAAAGGTACAAAAAGTATCCAAATTTGACAAAACATTGTTACTGATGCATTTTTTATAGTATATAGCCAGAGAGAGAAAGAGAATGAAAAGACCGTAAATGAAATTATAGAATGAAAAAAAAAAAAGAAGACAAAAGAATTTAAAGGATAAGAAAGTTTAAAAGAATAAACTTTGCTCACCGAAGACATGCCAGCATTTGTCTTCCTCTTTTTGGGTGTCCAGGTTTTGCGCTTTACAGTTTTGAGATATCGCAACACCCGTGGCTTGGAATAGAATCTACATCCAGTCGATGGATCAATGTAACACTGAAACAAGAATGCAGTCATATAAAAATGAAGAAATGAATTATGTTGGTAGGCAAAATATAATTAGAAGGTCATCCTTAATTTTCTTAATATTTAATTATTTTCACTATATCAACTCAAGCGTATTTTCAAATCATTAGATGGTCCAATTTTTTTCCCCTCTGATCAAAAAGTTAAAGTGTCTACAATCAATAATCAAATGATAAAGTTGTTTGATAAAACAAGAAAGATATTATGGTTTCTGGAAAGATAAGGGATTGAACGGAACAGTGTTAAGGGGAAAATTTGCTAAAATTTACCAAATCAAGAATCGTTGCACAAGAGTTAATCTAGTCCCAGCATATCAGAGTATGTAATTACGTCACAATCAAGTATGCAGCTTTTCTTTTAGCATTCATCAAAACCACTAGAGGATATCACCCAAAACTCAGTTTAAACCTATTTAACCTATTTTAGAACAGGAACTAATCACATCTTCATTAATTTTTGTATGTCATGTAATTATCTTATTCAATTCAGAAGAAGAAATAATATTGCAGGAAATAGAAGGTATAAAATGTCAAAAGTTTCCAATTTGAGTGTTAAGAAAAGATACTACGCATTAGTTTATTAAGTCTACGAGAGACCAATATACATAAAAAAGAAGAAGAAAAAAAAAGGAAATTTATTTATACTAATAGGAATATACCACATAATTGTTTCCAATATAGATAGCTATCAATGTAAAAGTGGAACAGTTGCATGATGCATGTGCCGATGGGCACATTTATCATGATTCATGATATGTCTACTATCCACTTAGAAGTTATGGGTAATCCGTAATTCATGATTAGCAGCATACTAGAAGTTCCATCACAACCAACACAAAGGTAATATATGGAAAAAAAAAAAAAAAAAAACCACTAATTATGTTTTAAAATACTTAATAGTAAATGTAGAATAGCAAAAATCACTGCCAGCTCAAATTCATGCTACTCATCAGTCATGCACTCCAAAGTAACAGCTAAATCATGATTAGTGGCAAACCATTCCCCAATAGAACCCGTATAACTGCGGGGGCAGGGGGAGTGTTAAATATAAAATGGAAAAACTCATGCAATGCATATACAATGAGATCACTCAATAAATGCATATCATACTTTGTACTTTGCTCCAATTCGTGGACCACTGTTTCGGGTTCTGACCTCCACATTCCAACCATTAGGTAACCAGTCAGGAAACTCAAGATGTTCATTTGTTTTTGCCACAAGCTGTCAAAATGAAACAATGATTGAATAGAAGCAGGAAAATTGAGAGGTAAATGGTCAAAGAAGATAGGATGTTCAAATTTCATACTTACTGGCTTAGATTTGATTTTAGATTGCTTTTTGATGCGTCTATTAGTTGGTTGAGGTTTTCTACCGTCACTGCTTCTAACTTTTATAAAGTGGATAACATCATCCTTGGAGAAGAACTTCTGCCCAGTTTCCAAATTTGTGTACGACTACAAAAGCAAAAGAAATATCATAAGCATCAGAGCAGCCCAATGACCAGATAATTGCTTCTACTTTTCTTCATTTCGGTTTAAATTATTTTTTCTTTTATCCAAACATGGTAATGACTCACATAACTATGACATTAATCACTAGTGTAGACATATTAATTTGTACATTATTATTATTATTATTATTTTTTTTTTTTGGGGGGGGGGGAAGTAGTCATAATGAAAAGAAGTCTACCATTTTTAGTCAGTTTCTGAAGCCAAACATGAACTAGATGCAAGGTAGTAGCTTCTCAAAAGATGTGAAAAACCATAACCAATAGAAAAATCATGTCACACCCCAACAAAGAAAGCTTCCACGACAATTAGGGTCTCCACTTACTACCAATCGTTGTGTATGGGTGCATGTCTGGGTTTTCCATGCCATGCAACTGGCAATTAATGATTAACAGGAGAAGGTGACACAGATTACCAAGGTTCCAAAATTCCAAATAGCGAACAAACTTAGAGCTCATTTGCCACGGGCTTTTCCATTTAGCTTTCAGCTTATTTTGCTTATCTACAACTTTTTAAAGCCACACTTTTTCCGTTACAAGTATACTTTAGCCCACTTTCAACAAAAAACAATCAGCAAAAAGCCAAATAAGTTGATGCCAAACGGACACTTACCTTCATGAAAATTACAAAAGCATAACAATTTGTGTCTCATGCAATTGAACAACCAGACTAAGATCATCATTAATTAATTTAAGCCAAACTACAAATTCAGAAACAGCAGTAGCCCCTAAGTGCATTTGTTGAATAAATTAATTAACTAACACATACACTATGGCCCCTAATTAGTATATTTACTAAAAATTCAAAACTAATTAACACGAAATCAAAAAAATTTCTTGAAAGTACATTATGCTCTAAGCTACATGCAATCCCTGAAAAAAATTAAAATTAAATTAAAAAATAAATAAAACAACAAGAAGAGGAATTTTTATAAAAGATGACAAACACACCATGGAAAATACCACTATATAAAATAACATTAGGTCTAACAGTAACAAATATTAGCAATAAAACACACAAATATTTGATATCAAAGAGCTCAAAATCATTAAGAAGCTAATATCAATGTCTTCACTGCACTTGAAAATCTGCATATGCAGCTGCAAAAGCTACATATCACATAAATTAAGTGCCAAAAACCCTAATTAAGCTGAAATGTTAGAGATTACCCTAATTTCGCGACCGGATTTTTGAACTTTGAGCTCGACGGTCCAACCGGAAGGAAGCCAGTCCGACGAGTTCCGTGACACCATGTCGCCGGAATATTAAGTCTCCAGTGAGAAGTAAACGGAATCTGACACTTTTCCGACGATCACTCTTTTGATAAAGTCGTCTCTGAGCTGCTTTTTGGTTCGTGAAATTGTGTTGTGGGAGAGAAACGTGAAATGGGAGTGAGTGAAAGAAAGAAAGAAATAATAAATGTGATATATTAATTGGACCGAAATGAGTCTCACTGTCTGAGGCCACGTGTTGGTAATAGAAAGATTAAGGATTAAGAAGCCTCTACTACACTTACTGTAAGGTCCATTCTGATGAAATAAAATAATGGAGAAAATAATGGAGTTTCGGATAGAGATCTTCACAGTTTCGCGGGTCAAAAAAAGTACATTTACAATTTTTTTTTTTGCCACATATTTCCTTATACAGGGAAGAGCGTTCCTCAAGTGAACTGGACCAGATATTAAATAAAAAAAAAAAAAAAAAAAAGTCAGAATCCATAAAAATATATATATTGGGAGAGCTGATAAGCAATATTTCATTTCATTTATAAATAAAATTTTAATAAAATTATAGGAAATTTTTAAAAATCATTAGCTCCCCCTACTTGTAGAATCGCCACTATGCTAAATACATGTCATGTCATTATCCTATTTATCTATAATTGCCATTACACTAAATACATGTCATGTCATTATCCTATTTATCTAATCTACAAAAGCATTGGACGGTAGTCACTTTCCTTAGTTTTTCTTTTCTTTCTTATAGTTTTTGTTGGGTTAGGATAGAAGCAAATAATGTGGCTCACTCTATGGTTAAATTTGTGATTAATCTTAACTATGCTTTCATCTGTAATAAGAATTCTCTCATTCCCTTTGTTTTAGAAGCTTGGTTGAGAGACTCTATGTTGGGTGATTCCGTTTAATGAAAAGTGGATGTTTAGCCCTCAAATTTTGACTTTTAATTCCATAGCACAAGTATGATGTATATAAGATACAGTAATGAACTTTGTAATATTGCAAAAAAGGAGTTGTGTTAATTGTCTTGTAAATTTGGGTTCTATCATTCTCTCACTTGTTATAAAATATAAAACAAAGTTATATAATGAATTATAAATATTAGTATTCAAATTATTATTAATTGTTTTTATTTATTTATTTTTATGACTCTGGGTGTTTGGGTTAGTTTGCACACATCTCGACTAATCTTATGAGATACGTAACACCCTACTAATCAAATGTACAATGATAGGTACAAGGTTTTGTCTTGGATAGGTGATCATGAAGAGACTCGAACTAGTGACCATTAGAAAGCACACTCAAAATCGGATAAGTTGAGTTCCATTCAAGATTAAATTATTATTAATTGTTAAATTAAGGTTTGATGCAATGCCCCATATTTAAAACATTGAACATAATTACTCAACTAAGTAAAAAAAAAAAAAAAAAACATACATTCAAGCAAAAGTTATATTAAATTAGAGAAATAATCTACTATAATAGAACTACAAGATTTGACTGAACAAAATACATAGCTTATTGTTGACCTTTTCCTTGTGAGAATGGCACACACTGTGTTTTACACTTTTAGCAAGGGCTGGAAAGTGAGTCACAAAGACAAACTCAAGGCCTCTTTGGGCCCAATAAAGCCCATCTTAGCAACTGCAAGTTTCTTTAAACCCTTGAAACCCATCTTCTTCCTACTCCTTATTCCTTAAACCCTAGACCCCTCTCTTCCTCTCTGTCTCGCTGTGAATTCAAATTCAAACCCCATTTCACGAATCAATCATTTCAGACACAAAACCATGTCCTCTTCAATCCTTCTAGAACGTCCCAGAGTCTTCTCGAAGGTCCTCTGCACTCTCATCTTCACCCGAGCCATGGGCGGTGGGCCTCGGACCTTCCCGGGCGGCGTAAACAAGTGGCAATGGAAGCGCATGCACGAGAAACGAGCCAGAGAAAAAGAGAAGCGACTGCTTGATCAAGAGAAGCAGCTTTACCAGGCCCGAATCCGCTCCCAAATCCGGGCCAAATTCGCCGGCAAGCCCGACTCGTATTCGAACCCGGACCCGTCAATGTGTCACGGTCCAATGAGCCCCACGGATCACATTAAAGCCTTAGCCGATCGCTTCATGAAAGAAGGAGCTGAAGACTTGTGGAACGAAGAGGATGGTCCGTTAAAGTCACCACCGCCAAGGGGACCAAACGAACGGCCTGGATTTGTCGGGCGGAATGGAGGGAGAGGATCAATTGGATCGCCCATTGATTTGAGGCAGCTGATCTCAGAAGGGCGGGAAAATGTGAATTTCACAAATCCAAATGGCAATTCTGTAAATAAAAGGAACTACTCTGTGCAACCCCGGAGGAGGTTTCGGAGAAATGAGAGCTCGGAGAGCGACGACGACGACAAGGATTACGGTCCATTGAACCAATTGCCGAAGCCATTTGCCAAAAAATTGGCGGGAAATCGGAGAGATGTGAATCCGAAAATTCCGAAAATTTTGGACCAAGGGAGAAAGTTCTGTAAGGATGAGAATTCAGATTCTGGTTCGGGTTCAGATTTTGAGGGAGAGTCGGAGAAGTATTTCTCGGGGAATTCGAGGTGGCCGAGGCTGAGTGTGAGTGGAGGAGGAGAGGAGGAAGAGAATGAGGGAAGGAGAGATAGAGGGAGGGGAGTGAGGAAGGTGGGGAGTAGAGCTTCTTTGGGGAGGTATGATGTGAAGATAACGAAACGGGTGCCACTGCGGGCTTTGGAGGAGGAATTTGATTTTTCGGATCAAGTTGAGATGATAAGGCATGAGCTTAGCAAGAAGAGTTTGCATGAGAATGGAGGAGAGAAGAGAGGGGAAGAATCAATTCTTAGTCAAAAAAGGTATAAGGGTTATCTGGTTTTGATACTAGTTTGTTTGGTTGCTAAGTTAATGTTAGAAAGTGTAATTGTATTCCTTGGTGTAACTCATTCCTATCAATATTATGGAGTGTTTAAAATAGTGGTTCTCATAGATTTGGTTTTGGAAGTATAGATAATAAGGTTTTGAATTTAGAATATTTCTTTGTGCTAACCGGTAGTTTTGTGGGTTTTTGTTTATCCAGATTTGATGAGTGTGGTATATCTCCCTTGACAGTCAAGGCACTCTCTGCTGCTGGGTATGTTCAAATGACACGGGTACAGGAGGCTACTCTATCTGTTTGCTTTGAAGGTATGTTGGCTGCTTCATTAGCCATTCAGTTGTATTTTGCATCCATGTTTATGATTACGTTGCCAATTCCTTAGTCATGTGAGGTTGTGAGTTCCAGATGCACAGGATGGATGCGTGTGTATGTGTGTTTTTGTGGGAGACTTAAAAGTTAAAAACTGTCAATTACAATGTCGTCATGTTTTTATAATTGATATCATGTTTTGCAGTGTCAAACACACCATCATTATAACATCCTCCTAGATAGAAATGAAGAGCATACAGCAATCAAATCTCCTATGAACTCTATCAGCTTTCTCTGGATTCTGGCAGTGCTACATTCATATAGTAGATCTTTATGATGCATTGATGCGTGGTGAGGGGCCATATTTCCAGTAATTAAAAATTACTTAGATTTGCTGAAATTCTGAAAACCGGACCAATTCATTTTGCGGGATCTATCTATGTCCCATTTGGATCTCACAACAATGTGCAGTTCATCTTTAGTATCGTTGGTTCTGATGCATTCATCTTTAAGATGGTTCATTTATATTTACTTTATTAGCTGTCGTGCTTGAATGATAATTCCATATAAAAGTATTATGTTCTTGTAGCTCCAGTTTGAGTCAATCCGTATTGCTTTAACATGTTTGATTTCATCCTTATTAAACATCAAGATTATAATTGATGGTTTCCATTATACTGTGGGGGCAGGCAAGGATGCTTTGGTCAAAGCCAAAACTGGTACAGGCAAAAGTGCAGCTTTTTTGGTACATTACTGATCCCTTTATATTGTCGTGAATTTTCTAAGTAATTGTTTGTTTTTTCCCCCATCAACTGCTGTTGTTAAACACAAACAGCTTCCTGCTATTGAAACAGTTCTAAAGGCTACAAGTAATAGTACCATTCAACGGGTGCCTCCAATTTATGTTCTTATTCTCTGCCCCACAAGAGAACTTGCGAGTCAAATTGCTGCTGAAGCAAATGTTATGCTAAAGTACCATGATGGTGTATGTGTGCAAACGCTAGTTGGGGGTACACGTTTCAAAGATGACCAGAAGCGCCTAGAATCAGATCCATGCCAGGTTTACTTATGTGTTATGCATGTTCAATTTTGTGCTCTTGGAGTGTGATTACCAAGAGAGTGGAAAGTTAATTTACAAACATTCAAATTCTCCTGTTTTTGTGTCTTACAATGTTGATGCAAGATGATTGATGATTTCCTGTTTTTTGTATGAACTTATTGCAGATAATAGTGGCAACTCCTGGTAGGTTGTTGGATCACATTGAAAACAAGTCCAGCGTGTCCGTGCGTTTGATGGGATTGAAGATGCTTGTACTTGATGAAGCCGATCTCTTACTAGACCTGGGATTCCGGAAGGACATGGAAAAGATTGTTGATTGTTTGCCCCGTCAGAGACAGTCCTTGCTGTTTTCTGCAACCGTCCCAAAAGAGGTTTCATTCTCTTAATCTTTGATCTCAAGTTCTAAAACCATTTGAATTTTAGCTGTTTTTATTTTGCTGTATGAAATAGCTAAAAATTTTACATTGTGGATCACGATTATGCAGGTTCGCCGAATATCTCAACTTGTTTTGAAAAGAGAACATGATTTTATTGATACAGTGGGTCTGGGTTGTGTAGAAACTCCTGCTAAGGTATATTATAACTCTGGTGAAAAGAAAATTAATAGTGCTCTTGAACTTCTACTCCAACTTTAAATCTGATGGCATGCATATTTAATACCATCCTGGTAGATACTATTTTATTTGATTCTGTCTTGATGTTCTTTTAGTTGCATACAACTCCTGTACATTATTAGTAATGGATGTTATGGTTGTTTCTCTTTGAGAAGCAACAAGCTTTAATGCTCATTTTGGTTTGCTAAATGCAGATTAGGCAGTCTTGTCTGATTGCTTCCCATGAATTACATTTTCAAATAGTGCACCATCTTTTGAAGGAACATATTTCGCAATCACCCGACTACAAGGTAAGAATTTGTAGCTTCTTTTCCTTTTCTTGGTATGTATGTCCTCACTTTTGATGACAAATGAACTGCTTCTTGAGGACTAAACACTTTTTATTTATTTATTTTATGGAGCCTAAACACTTATATTTGCATCAGGTTGTTGTCTTTTGTACCACTGGCATGGTCACATCTCTCATGTGTCTACTTCTCCGGGAAATGAAAATGAATGTTAGGGAGCTACATTCTAGAAAGCCTCAACTTTACCGAACTCGCATATCTGATGAATTTAGGGATTCCAAACGACTGATTCTTGTCACATCTGATGTTTCAGCACGTGGAATGAATTACCCTGATGTTACTTTGGTCATTCAGGTACATGTAAAGCTTGTGATATTAATTCATGATCTGCTTATATATAAAACATCAAATATATTATTGATTTTGTATCTCTTAATAGATATGCACATGCGAAATAATGTGTATATATATATATATATTTTTTTTTTTGATAAGTAAGAATTTTATTAAAAAGAACAGTCTTAGTATACTAGGTGTATACAAAGAACCGCCAAATAAATTAGAAACAACAGTAGTCTATCAATTCCGTAATGGAATTAATAGAGAAAAAAACCCAATGAATTAACCCACTCATACAAAGTTTGAAAAAACAGCAATTTAAGGTCTACAATAGATCATTCACAATCCTCAAAATGGCGAGCATTCCTCTCCCTCCAAAGGCACCACATTACACAATGCGGGACCATCCGCCAAACTACCAAATTCCGAGTATCACCAACACGGACCTGCCAACCAGTCCAAAGATGCAGCACCTGACACGGCATCACCCAACACATCCCAAATAAACCAAACACCATAGACCACAACTCCCAAGCCAGAGAGCAATGTAGCAAAATAATGTGTATATTTACTTTCTGCAGAAGAATAATATTGGACAAACAAGGCTTGTATATTCTAAATAATTTACTTGGGGTGCCAATGAGCTCTAGCTTAAATGGCACTTCCACACCTTGTAAGAGTAAGGTGGAGGGTGAGGTCGTGGGTTTAAAACCTATTGGGGTGTTTGGACAGTCATTGAGATCATATTATCCATTTAATTCAGATAGCATTCAGAGACGGATTTCAGTAATGTAATATAAATATGGAATTTGTATTTTGCACTTTCTTATTTTTAATGATTGTGGTAATATCTCAATTCTTTGTATGATATTCAAAATGCCCAGCTTTGTTCTGTATAGAATTTGAGTTGGTCTATTTTCTCTTCATCAGTTGTTCATAGAGGATTCCAATAAAGTTTGTCTTTTGTCTTCTTCTTTTTTTTCCCCTTAGTGATAGTTATGAGATCATCATATTTCATTGATTGGAAATCCATTATAATCATTATAAAAAAGAACAGAATAAAAATATCAAATTTATTCTATTAGCACAGGGGAATATTTTACACACTTCTTTTTTCTGCTGCGGTAATAAATTTAGTCATTCCATGTCAGTGGATGTCCTGTTGCTGTTAGTTCTAACTAAATCTGGAAAACATCTGGATGGATAAAGAGCAACATGGAAAATTATTAGATGTTTATGGACATTCAATGTTGAAGTAAATGTCAAATAGGCCCATGGATATAGGGAATTTTTTTTTATTTTGCCTGCATTACCTTTTAGTAAGGGAGATTAATGTGAAGGTTTGATTGTTACCAGATAGGAATTCCTACTGACCGGGAACTGTATATACATCGCCTTGGAAGAACTGGACGGGAAGGCAAAGAAGGGGAAGGCATATTGTTGCTTGCACCATGGGAAGAATATTTCTTAGATGAAATTAGAGACCTGCCTCTTGAGAAAGTTCCTTCACCGCATTTAGATCGAGACATAAAGCTAAAGGTTAGTATCCAACTCGGAAAATGCTTAAGTGGCATTTTTCGTACTTATATATTCATACTGGATCGAACTAGATTATTAGTATATAGAGTGAAATGTAACTATAACAAAAACATCCTTATAAATGGAAATGTAGTAATTATTGTTTTTTTTTTTTTTTTTTTTTTTTTTTTTCAATTTTAATTTTTATATAACAATGTACTGTTTGTAGTTTACAAGCTAACCCTAAGGGGTAGCACAATCAGCTAGGGACTACATTTTATTAAACTGAGGTCACTAGTTTGAATCTTCCCTTCCCCCTTCCCTTGGGGCCATAACTTCTGAAAAAAGAAAAGAAAAGTATTTGTAGTTTACATGCTGAAGTTCATTGAGGCTTGTCATCATCTCATTTTCCAGCAATTTTTTATGCTTTGTGGCTTAACTCTTGATGCATTTCATATTTATGGAATATATGGCAATGGCAATTGTAGATGGCAGTTGCAGGATGCAAAGCATCTGCACTGTTAAATGTGCAGAGATCTTGCCCGCCCTATAGATGGCAGTACCCTAAACTTATATTTTCTATTCCAATTTGAATTAACGATTCCTGACTTCAATTCCCTTCACTGTTATGACGTTTGTGAAGTGTGTGTGGCTTGGTTGTAGGTTTTCAGCTTTCACAGGTTTCCTAACACCGTAGTTCTTGGGATCTGTTTAACTTGCAGATAGAAGCTTCAATGGCAAAGATTGACAGTAGTGTAAAAGAATCTGCATATCATGCTTGGCTTGGCTATTATAACTCAATCAGAGAAATTGGCAGGGATAAAACCACTCTTGTCGAATTGGCCAATCAATTTTGTAAGTCAATTGGTTTACAGAAACCTCCTGCCCTCTTCAGGAAGACAGCTCTTAAAATGGGCTTGAAAGATATCTCTGGCATCCGAGTTAGGAAGTAAATTTTTCTGGGAGTTATAATATACGAGGCGCTGATTAACTAATGGAAGCAGGTGCTCATCCTGCCTGCTAAGAAAAAGCTTCCCGGAAATATTTGGCATAACAGTTTATTGTCTTTTGCTTCAATTATTGTCCTCCCTCCGTCCTATTTCTTACTTAATTTGGTTGCAATTCCCCTCAAACCAACGGCATAGCTCAAAATACATACCAAAACCAGTAATTTATTGTGTAGATATTGGTAAGCAACAAGGTTTTAGGATTATGATACACAAGCATTGTTTTAATTTGGTGCAATGTCTGGTTTCTTATGTGTCATCCTATCTCCTAGACAACCGTTGGACAGATTTTTCATGATTGCCATCATCATTGAATGAGTTTTATTAATAGTAACTTGGAAAGTAACATTGCTTTGAAAGTGTCAGCAACTGACGAAATATTGAATAACTGAAAATCTTGAGCTTGAGAAAACTTGAGAGCCAGCTTCTGGTTATCATGCATCAATCAGTTAGCTTGAATTTTGTTTTCTAATCTGAGCTCACTCGGGAGCTCTTTGCCGAGTTGTAAAGATTGAATTTGCAAAAGTAAAATGGAACAATAGATGACTGAAGTATTAGACTTGCCAAAGTACAGGATCTGCGACTCATGGGGCCTTGGAAGGTGCTATGACCAGAGAAAGGAGTCTTGTAGCCTATTGAGCCATTACAGATTATGGGCTTTGTGTGGAGATTTTCAACCTCATTGACTTGTGGAGGACTGGAGGGAGATTTTTAACATGTTTTATGTTATTGGTCTTTTGCTCAAGAGGTATGGGCGACAAGCCCACTGTCGTTGGACCTGGCTTGGCTCAAGCACATATAGTTTTCTGATTTGGTTAGTCAATTGCTGCAGACATTGACCTTGCCGGAGCCTGAGATTTTGTTCACAACTGCATGGATAATCTGGCATCACCGGAATGAGAAAAAGCTTAGCTGGTATTTGATTCAAAGATTAGGATACAGGTGGCGTGTGCATGTTGATCCATTGTTTATCTGGTTTAGGAATGATAGTTGATGATATTAGGCAGGCGGCTATGTGCTTTGGAGAGATGTCTTTTAATAGCACAATGTTTTTCACAGAGCTTCCAATGTTTTAGCCATGGCAACTCAATTGAAAGAGGGGTTTATAGTTTGGTTAGAGGAGTCATATCACCCATTGTAAATGCTGATGTTCATAGTGAATAATAATAAAGATCTACTATTCACAAAAAAAAAATAAAAATGATGGCATGTGTAAGGGTTGTATTAGTATATAGTTAGACTGGAAGTTAAGTACTCTAATTGAGTGTACTACCAATTGATTTGAGTTTGATTTAACAAATACAGAGGGCCTAATAGGCTAATACACCATCAAACGTACATTAACACAGAAAATATAAAATCCTTAACATTAATGGTCTTGCCTAAGGCTATTATCCATAAAATTGTGAGAACTTACCTTATTACTGTAAAGAAAACTTTCAGGAGTGCAACTGGGATTATAAAATTGGGGGGCCAATTAAAAAAAAAAGAAAAAAAAGTAAATAAATTGAGAAGTTAAGTGAATGTTGGAACATCCATACACCAAGATAAGAATTACGATTGTTTTGATGGAAAACGTTTTCTAAAAAATGACTCATTTCCCGTAAATTTTTTTTTTTTTTTTTTTTTTTCTTCGAAAAACTGAGTTATTTTCCAAAATTTGTTTGCAACCCAAAAAATGAGTTGGAAAACCCCCAAATTCTAAAAAACATCTCCAATCCCAATAACACTACCACGGTACCATCACTATCATCATCATCCAACACGCCTCAAACTTCAATTCATTCATCTTCACTTCATCCACACTTGGTCTTGTGGAAAATATAGCGGTCATCTCGAGCTCCAAGCCTCCAAGAAGGCGATGGTGGAATGGTGGGGAACAAGGTTTGGCCCTAGTGGGGGATATTGTTGTTATCTGGTGGGGATGCGATTGACTTGTGGATATAGAGGTAACATTAGAGGCGGTTGTGTAGGCAGACTTCGTACAACGATTGTGGGGTCATATGGAGAGAGAGGGATCATGCATGATATAAAGAGGAGGAAAGGGACGAGATAGAGGAATGAGAGTCGAGAGAGAGCTTATAGCTAATGAGCTTGTTTTTTAGAAAAAATTAAAAAAGCAGGTGATGGAAAACTAGTTATAATCAATGTTGTGTTTTTTGTTGACCAAAGTTGGTTTTTCTTTTATCTACATTTTCCAATGTTACAAAACACATAAAAACGAGAAAAATGTTCTCTTTGGAAAATATTTTTTGCCCAAACAATCACAACGTAAGTGAAAGTTGTTGAAACATGGCAATGATGTCCAAAAGAAAAAAGAAGAAAGTGTTTCCCCTCCCCCAGTCTTAAACTTTAACGTGAATATTAATTATGACAAATCAATCTTGCTATTATTATATTTAGTTGAAGCCTATCGAATTTAATTGCACATGTTTCTATCACATCATTTATAATTTTAAAATATCATTATTATGATGTCAATATCATATGATTATCTATTAGGCTTTAATAGAAATACTAACAAAAAAATTTATTTGTCCGAAACATAGATTTAAGATGTTAATTTTTCAAAGTCCAAACACCAATTGACACTCGATTAAAAGTCCAAGGATGAAATTTTCACTTAATGGATGTATTTGAGCATATCCGTAGTCGATCCTATAAACAATCTTATGTTTAACTCAAACACTTTTAGCCCAAAAAAAAAAAAAAAAAACCCTAACACATGCACTTTCATTGGTCTATATTCTATTATTCTTAAAGATCTAAACGTAACTTTAGAAGCCCTAAAACATTAGTGCAGCTTTAGAAAATTCAAAAAAAATTTAAAAACTTGAGTATATGAGGGAAAAGAAAAATTTGAACTTGTTATTTTTTGTGGGTAAAGAAACATTAAATTGGTTACCAAAAAATAAAAGAAACTTTGAAATTGTTTGTTGGCTATGCATTCCTATTATGGTAAGTAATTATCATAGTTTAGGCAGGTAACAATTGACAAATTTACAAATAGTTTTGTGCCGTTCTCAAATGAAAAGAAAAGTTTGTGCTGTCATTGAAACATGAAATTATCATAGTTTAGAGCACTTTACTCACTTCCCGTAAATGACAAATGAACCACTAATGTCTTACGTGTCTCATTGTCATTAGTCCCACCCAAGTGACTATGCTGGTCTCACCGCATTGAATTAAGGCCCCACTAGGCGAATCTGAGTTATTACCATGCGTTACAAATGGAAAGGAGACTTCGGTAATTTCAATGTCATGCATCTATATGAATCAACGTCTCCTCTCTCTCAGACTTCAAAAATCAAAGAGAGCAAAAGGAGAACCAAACAACACCTAAGGTAAATCTCTCTTTTTTTTTTTTTCTTATCTTTGTTTCCTTTCATTTCTCATGTGTGTTGAAATTTTCCCACTAAAGAGAAAAATATTCTCTTCTTGCATGTCATGAAAAACAAGAAGTTCACACCACTGTAAAATATCTTAAAGTTTGATGACTTCGATTTTGTTATCTTTGAAGTAGTTTAGGTGGTTTTGTTTATGTGACTAGGAGAGATCAACCTTAAAAAGTTCAAAATCTACAGTTCCTAGAAAGAAAAATAAGGTTGCCATGATCAAAATCTGTTTAAAACAACCATTTCTAGCTGATTTAGTTACATTGAAAAGGTTTGGTTTTACGGGTGAGTAAAGCAATTATATGCCACTCATTTATGTTAGTTTAAAAATATTTGGTTTATTTTAGTGCCTAAAAGGTACTCTTTTTGGCGAGGTTAAGAGAACTGATTTTGATCTCATGTTTGTTTGTTTGTTTTTTTTTTTTTTTTTTTTCCCGGATGATATTTCTGTTATAATTTATAGATGGGAGATTTTTATTTTTACCAAGTATTAACAAGAAAACCAAATATAATTAAATCTAGATTTTGAAATACCATATTAAGGTGGACGGATCATGATAGCATATCATAGAAACATAATCTTTTCTGGTAAGAAACTCAAATTTATGTGGATTGAAAATCTAAGACGCTTTCTTTTTGAATAAAACTAGGAAAAGACTAATAATTTTCACCTTTTGATTCACTTCATATGATTCTATGAATATAATTGTTGTGAAATGAAAGTTTTCATTAAACACTTCTTTCATAATATATTTTTAGAGATTAGATATATGAAGCATGTGATATGGGAAATCTTAATTTACTTCTTAAAAATGAGTGTCTTCAATCAATCTTTATGAATTTGATAGAAGATTTCATCCATATATGGATTTCATAGATTTTGAGATAACAAGAGTTCTTTTATTTATTGTGTTCCGGGAATTTCGTTAGAAGAATTAATTTTAGAATTTCTTTAAAAGAAAGCGCTAAAACTTTTAGACAAAACTTTTGGCATAAACGGTCATATAACGAGGTACATCTAATATGGTAGTTTGTTATATTATTAATATTATTTTTTAACGAGAAATCTAGAGTTCTTTGAAATAGAAGCTATTCATCATTAATGAAATCCAACTTTTCCAAAATGTCTATAGAACTTTCTCGAAGGTTCGTACGTGTAAATTAGGGCACAACTTCAAAGTTTATTCAGAATGTTTGTTTATTCGTGGCATTTGTATTGCATTATTCTTGTTTTCATGCTTTTTGGCAGTACACAATATTTGAACTGGATCTCAAAATTTCAATGTTGCATAAGGAATAAGAAGAGAAGTTTATCTTTTAATTAAGAGTTGCAAGAATGGGTTGTAATAAGATAAATCTGATAATTTTCGTATCCTTTTGGTCATGTGGCAGACCTGCACTACTGTTCTTTGGATGTGCTTTTAAGAGTCATTTAGTGATATATCATATCATAGAAACATAATATTTTCTGGTAAAAAACTCAAATTCATGTGGATTGAAAATCAAAGACGAGTTCTTTTTGAATAAAACTAGAAAAAGACTAATAATTTTCAAGTTTTGATTCACTTCATATATATGATTCTATGAATATAATTGTTGTGATATGAAAGTCTTTATTAAGCACTTCTTTCAAAATATACACTTTTAGAGATTAGATATATGAAGCATGTGATATGAGAAATCTTAATTTACTTCTTAAAAATGAGTGTCTTTAATCAATCTTTATGAATTTGATAGAAGATTTCAGCCATATGGATTTCATAGATTTTGAGATAACAAGACTTTTTTTATTGTGTTCCAAAAATATCATTGGAAAAGTTAATTTTAGAAGTTCTCTAAAAGAAAGTGCCAAAGCTTTTAGACAAAACTTTTGACATTAACGGTCATACACTGAGGTATAGCTAATATGGTAGTTTTTTGTTATTTATTTTAACGAGATATTTAGAGTTCTTTGAATACTTAACTAATTTTCGAGTATGTACAAATCTTTAAAAATGGAAGCTATTTATTATTAATGAAATCAAACTTTTCAAAAATGTCTATAGAACTTTCTCAAAGGTTTGTACGTGTAAAATTAGGCTAAAACTTCAAAGCTTATTCAGAATGTTTGCTTATTCACAGCATTTGTATTATATTATTCTTGTTTTCATGCTTTTTGGCAGTACACATAATATTTGAACTGGATCTCAACATTGATCTCAAAATTTCAATGTTGCATAAGGAATACGAAGAGGAGTTTATCTTTTACTTAAGAGTTGCTAAGAATAGGTTGTAATAGATAAATCTGATGATTTTCATATCCTTTAGGTCATGTGGCAGGCCTGCAATACTGTTCTTTGGCTGTGCTTTGAAGAGTCATTAACTGCCACTGAACTTACAATAGCATGATGTAGGATGAAGTAACCCCTTAATTCATTTAGTTCTTATATGCATATAAGAGCCCGAAAAGGTTAACTGCCACTGACACTTGAAGAGCCCGAAAAGGTTAATAAGTTATTTAGTGTGTTAGTGGTAGGTTTATGTGAAATTGATTGTTTATCATTCACAAATTAGCAAATCAATAAATTGTAAAAAAAGTGATTCATATCAATTTGAACTTACAATTGTTTCTATAAGCTATTCATCAAACACATCCGTTTAAATTTTTTTCCAGGAATGACTAGTTAATCTATTTATTTCTCACAAGTAGTTGAAATTAATTAATTGGACCTTAAAGACAGTCTACCTTTGAGATAGAATCCTTGCTTACTATATGTTTCTATTTCTGTGTATTGAAGGGAAAATCTGTCTTGAACAAATGAGGAACGGTCGCCCATCAAGTGCTCGCAGCTGGAGCAACATGGACCATGATATCCTTGTTAGGATATTCATGACTTTGAATGTGATGGATGTGATTTCTAGTGTCTCTCTCGTGTGTAGCTCATGGCACACAGCTTGTTGTGACCCGATTCTTTGGAAGACGCTTGATTTAAGTACACTGAAAACTGACGCCATTTATATTCCCCCAGAACCATATACTTGGGCTGATGAGGAGTCAAGCGAGGGACTATTGAAAATCATGAAGAGTGCTTTAAATCTCAGTCGTGGAAGTGTGACTTGCTTGGTTTTCAACTACCTTATAAGCATAAGTGATGCGCACTTGGTCAGTGCAGCTGAAAGGTACCAAATTTTCATTCCCTAATTTACAAATATAATTAAATCAAAAGAAATCATCTAGCATGCTTGATCAGTGGTTAAAGATTCTTTTCATTTGAAATAAATTAATTTTATAGTTCATATTAAATTTTACGAATTTAAAGATGTACGGACTACCACGTCATTTGAAATGAGGTAATAGTTCTGCACACTATTAATTAGATTCAGAATAATATTTTAATCGGAGACTTGACTATGACACTCTTTCTTATCAGGACCCCTAACCTAAAACGACTCATTCTACCAGCAACTTGGAATGAATTCACAGAGAAAGGAGTTTTCGAGGCTTTCAAAATGTGGAATGGACTTGAGTCCTTGACTGTTCCTTACCTCAGTGCTCCTTTCGACGTCATGGAGGCGATTGGCACATTCTGCAAGAACCTCACTGAACTTAAGCTTCTGTGCTTTTTCAATCTAGACTTTGCCATTGCCCTTTCGAAGAATGCTCCAAAGCTGAAGGTGTTGAGTCTTCGTGGGACAATGGTGCACAATAAAGCTTTGGACTATATATTGGATAACTTCGAACATTTGGAGGTGCTGAACATATCTCATTGCCTCTTCAAACATGTTAATGACTCTGCAGTCTGCTTTACACTGTACCGGGACCTCGACCGTTCAATTGGTAAAAAAGGATCGCGGCTTAAGGAGTTTCTCACTTGTCAGAAAGATTCCTGCATTCTGTGTAAGCGTAAGCCTTATGATGAACTGTCCATTAATTGGTGTGAATTTCAACAGAGGCGTTGGAAGGATGATGAGGTAAGTTCTCTTGAACATTGACCTGAAAAATGGTGACTTTGTTCAGGCTGCATGCTAGCTAGCTAGCCTTGTTGGAATGTTTGGTGAGTTTTTCATGAGGGTGTGTTTTGAATAAATGAACCTCCTTAGACAATTTCCATGTTTTGCAGCTGCTTTTTAATAAAGTTTGGATATTTTTATTCTATAATGGTTTTTTTTTTTTTTTTTGGATAATGCTCTATAATGGTTTTCCTATAATCCTATTGCTATGGAAAGTTAATGTATAATTAATTTGAACGATGATTGGAGATATCGCGATTGTTACAAAATGTGTAGTGATATTGCTTGCAGTCAAGTTAGATTGCTCATTTTGTTGGACAGAACTAACCGAAACTTCTCCTAGAAGTCTTTGTTGTTCGGGTGAACATTATCTCACACTACACATTAATTAGGTGTAGACATATATTTATAAATTGGGAATATCAACATTCATAATTTGTAAATATATATCCACACTTAGGTAGTACGTAAAATAGTGTGAAATAAGGTGGCGTGAGACAATCATTATCTGTCTGACCCTATGTTGTAAGAACAACATAATGATACATTTTGTAAAATAAAACGTAATGATTATTCACACAACTTATACCACTATATATATATATATATACACACACACAATCTGCCACACCTAGCTAGCTAGGTGTTATATTTTCCAAATTAAAAAGGGAAATAAGTGGCAACTGTCACTGTTAGAATGGATGCTCTGAGCCATTTAAAATCAAGAGAGAAGAGTGAGATATGGAACCTTGACTTTGATCGATACCATGTTAGAATGGATTCTCTGATACCATGTTAGAATGATAGATCTATACTATGTTAACATCATTGTTGTGTTGCGTGTTAGAATAGAAAACAAGTAAGCAATAATAAATGTAAAGAGTATAGGGAGTAGAGAGCGTGTAAGCAAAATTACGTGATTTAGCCTGACAACCAACGTTCACGGAGGAAAACTCTTAATAACTACGTCTTTACCATATGACTTCCTATATTAATGAGCCTTTAACATGATATTTATAGGAGATTAATCTTAGACTAACCATACATTAAATAGGATTATATGATTGCAATATAAGTAAACTGTTTTGTTTGCATACCAAATATTGAAGTAGAATCTTAACCAAGAACCAACCTTGATATATCTTTGACAGTCACAATCTACACCACAGTTAATCTCATCATCTTCTACTTCCCGTCAATCTAGTAAAGGAATTAACTTTCTCTCTTGCAACCTTCCCCTAAAACCAAAGGCATAGCTCAAAATATATATGTACCGAAACCAATATATTTCATTTTCATGTGTAAATATTTGTAAGCAACAATTTAGGATATTGTTTGCTTTATTATGCGCCAGAAAAGAACATTTATATAGACTATTTCAAACATTGGAAATTATGGGCTTTCCAACATTCTTCTACTTCCCGTCAATCTAGTAAAGGAATTAACTTTCTCTCTTGCAACCTTCCCCTAAAACCAAAGGCATAGCTCAAAATATATATGTACCGAAACCAATATATTTCATTTTCATGTGTAAATATTTGTAAGCAACAATTTAGGATATTGTTTGCTTTATTATGCGCCAGAAAAGAACATTTATATAGACTATTTCAAACATTGGAAATTATGGGCTTTCCAACATTTTTTTTTTTTTTAACCAAATTGACTTTTTGTATCTTTGATTGTCGAATAAATATCCTCTATTCCACTGTGATTTCTTATTAGTATTGTAATTTTTAGAGTATGTTTAAGATGGAAGAAGAGATAATGAGAAGCGAATATAGGTGGTGGAAATACCATAACATATTCTACATCCTTTGGAAGGTTGGCGAAACAAATTTTTTGTCGCTATGTTTTTTGAAAGATCCCTTCTTTTTTTTCTTTTTTTTTTTTTTTTTTTTTGGTCCAAGCCTCTAAGGGGTGCTAGTTTTAGTGCCTCTAGATTTTTCTTCCCATCTTAGATGTCTTGCATGCAACAAAAAAAGTATCTCTATATGGTGGAAACTGGAAACGGTAATTAATGTGTTTGTTTCCATCCAATTATATCAATAAATTGTGTAAATGAGTACAACACGATGATTTTTACCGCCTTCAAAGTTGAGAACTATCCTTATGTTAAAAGGATTCAGTGATGATTACAATCAATGTTTTAAAAACCCAATCGTTCAAAAAGTAGTAAAAAAAAAATAGATGTTCAAACTTCAAAGTTTTGAAGTCGGACTGAGGTTTGATCGCCGTGATGATATCATAATTATTTTAAAAATTAATTATAATACAAATAAATATATTAAGTTTAATTTGTAAAACTTAGCAAAATTGACTAAAAACTACTAAAGAAATTTGAACGACTTTCAAATGATATTTTTATTTTATTTTTTTACGATTTTTATAAGGTTAAAAGAAAATCTAAGACATAAACAAGCATACAAAATATTGTGTTTAGTGGTACCTTAAGTAGAAAGCATTTTAATATAAAATAATACCAATTTTTAAAATAAATTCATAAATAGCACATTCACATTCAAAAGCACAATTCTTAAATAAAAAATAATATATTTTCAAAATATAAAAATTTAATGACATTAATAAATTGAAAGAACGTGATAACTAAATGAAAAACCATTAATTATTATAAGAAAAATAAATATAATAATTAGTAAATTAAGGAAAGACACAACAAAGCCAAGTAGCTTCATTGTTAATGTGTGTGGAGGTAATTTAGTAAAGGGTGTCAACATTTCACCCTTTTAACAAAAAAATAAAAATAAAAATAAAGTAATTTTAACCCAATGTTTAGGTAGAGGGAGATGAAGAGAGAGAATATACTGAAAATTAGTACATTGTATGAACTTTCTCCTCTATTCTTCTCTTCCTCCATCTCTCTCTGTCCTAAACATAAAGGGTGGCAGTGAGGGAAGAGTCAAACTAGCTAAGAAAGGTTTTCATAGTTTTTAGTACAATTGACATATCTTTAAAGTGGGATTGTCATGTATATATATATATCACTCTTCTACGTTAAGTCAACCTTATCATATCAACCTTAACACGAAGTTACATAAACCAATATTTGAAATTACCTAATCCTGTTCCTAACCCTGAATGCCCTAACAAGTAAAAAGCAAAAGCATTAGGGTGCCTACTGAAATTTAAAAATGCATAATATTAGGTAAAATAAAAAAATAAAAATTTATGAGCTCGTTATTTTAATGGGTGAGGAAACTTTAAATTTTGAGGTTCTCCATTCATTGCCATTATGGTAAGAAAGTAAAGTATTAATCAACGTTTGACTAGGTAACAATTGACACATCAACAATTATAAATCACTTTGTGACACGTCATTGAAAGAGGGAAGTTATTTACTTATTTTCAATTTTAAAACGCAGGTGCATGCATTAGAGCACTGTACTCTAGTTACCTTAAGTGATAAAATAAAAGGTAAATTATAGTAATCTCCTTTGAAGTTTGTATGAAATGATATTTCATCCTTCTTATTTTAGAAAATGACATTTCATCCTTTATTTTTTAAAAGGGTGAGAGATCAAAGTATAATTTTTTAAAATAGAAAGGGATAAATGATCATTTTGCAAAATTTCAACCAAAGTTATTCTAATTTGCCATAATTGGACCTGTAATATGATATGTGTCTCATTTTCATTGGCCCTACTTCATGTGGGTCCCACTAGGATTTGGAGAATCTGAGTTATTTCCTTGCGTTACAAATGGAAAGGAGAACTCGGTAATTGACTAATTTCCAAGTCATGCTTCTTTCAAATAAAAAAAAAAAAAAAAAATTTCCAAGTCATGCATCTATATATGAATCAACATGTCATTTCTCTCATACTTCAAAATCTAAGAGAGCAAAAAGAGATCCAAACAACTGAGGTAAGCCTATTTCCTCACAATGACATCTACTTTTTTTTTCTTCTTTTTTTCTTATCTTTGTTTCCGTAATTTTCTTATGTGTGTCAGAATATATTTCCCACTAAAGAGAAAATTTTTCTACGAATAATCCATTATTTATGTGCTACTCGTTCACACACACACACACATATATATATATATATATGGAATTCATTGTTCTTTTATTACATCCTAGAAATACTGTTGAAAAAACTAATTTTAGATCTATTCCTAAAAAAAAGTGTCAACATCTTTATACAAAAAACTTTTGTATGACAAGGTGTAACTTATATGATTGTTAGTTTTTCGTTAACAAGGTCTCAGAATTTTGTGGGTACTTAACAAATTAATTTACCGTTGGAAAATACTGACTTTAGAACTATTCCTAAAAGGAAGCGCCTACAATTTTAAACAAAAACTTCTAATATGTATTACAAGGTTTAACTTATATGGTAGTTAGTTTTTCGTTATCGAGATTTCTAGAAATTTGTGGGTACTTAACAAATTTCTAGATATGTTCGGTCCTCCAAAATGGCTCTTTATCATTAATGAAATCCAACTCTTCTAAAATGTCTGTGGAACCTTCATGAAGGTTCGTAAGTTTATAATTAGGGTAAATCTTCAAAAGTTTATATAAAATGTTTGCTTAACCGTGGTATTTGTAACACTATATTGTCCATGATTTTTCACTTTTTTAGCAATGAAATTTAATATATTTGAACTATATCTCTAATATTTTAGGTTGCATAAAAGCAGTCAGAAGAGAATTTTAAGCTTTGGAAATAATTTGTTATATACAGATCTAATCATTCTCGTATCATTTTGGGTTTTTTAATTACAAACTATGAAAAATTTAATGAGAGTACTTGGTAAAATAATGGGTTGTATAAAATAATGTTTCCCTCTGTGTGCATCATGCTTTCTTGCTTAAAGCTGAGAATCTAAACTTTAATTTCGGTTTGGATTTCATAGCAATTCTATATATCATGAACTCGTAAGATATAATTGCTGCTTACGATGTTTTTATTGGTTTGTGTTGAAGGGAAAATCAGTTTTGAACAAATGACGAACAACAGCTCAAGTGCTCGCGGCTGGAACAACATGGACTATGATATCCTTGTTAAGATATTCATGGCTCTCAATGTTATGGATTTGATTTCTGGTGTTTCTCAAGTGTGCAGCTTATGGCGTTCAGCTTGTTGTGACCCTGCTCTGTGGAAGAAGCTTGATTTAAGTAATCTGAATTCTAACTCATCACTTTACATTCCCCAAGAACCATATGCTTGGTCTGATGACCAATCAAGCAAGAACCTAATGAAAATCTTGAAGACTGGTTTAAATCTCAGTCAAGGAAATGTGAATTGCTTGATTTTTCACTTCTATGTGTTCATAGAAAATGAGCACTTGATCTATGCAGCTGAAAGGTACCATATTTCTTTCCTTGCTTTACTAATATAGTTAAATTAAAATGAATAAATTTTATTGCACACTGAAGTAAGTATGCATGTATCATCTAATGTGAAATGTAGATATAAATTCACAAATTATGGGCATTAACGTTTATAAAAGTTCACAATTTATAGATATATGTTCACATTTTAGGTGGTATATACTGACGGTTGAATAAATATATTCTATCCCACTTTTTGTATTTCACTTTATATTCTATCAATTGTAATACGACATATATCTGTTTTGTTTTAATTTTAAAAATTAGTTATTTTATAAGGAAATGAACAAATAATGAAAAGAAAAAAAAATATAGCAAGTTGTGATTGATGAAAGCATGAATTGGAACACAAAAAGTGTGATAGAAGATTTGTATTGACATAAGATGATATGCATGTATCACTGCCGAATTTCTAGCATGAAAAATCAGGGGCTTACACTGAGACCCTTTTCCTAGCAGGAGCCGTGATCTAAAACGACTTATTCTACCAGCTTGGAATCAGTTATCAGTAAGGGGATTTAGAGAGGCTTTCAAGATTTGGGAAGGGCTTGAGTCTTTGACTGTTCCTTGTCTCTTTAGTCCTATGGAGATCATGCAGTTGATCGGCACATACTGCAAGAACTTCTCCGAACTGAAAATCATGTGCCCTTTTGACCAAGATTTTGCAAATGCTCTTATTAAGTATTTGCCAAAGCTTAAGGTTTTAAGTCTTCGGTGCACAATGGTGTACAAAGATGCTTTGATCCGTATATTGGACAACTTGAAACATTTGGAGGTGCTGAATATATCTCACTGCCTCTTCGTACTTGTTCAGGACTCTGTAGTAACCTCCATTATGGTGTACCGACAGCTTGATCGTAAAATCATTGAAAAAGGCTCACAACTTAGAGAATTTCTCACTTGTCAGACAGGATCATGCAGTACCTGTCAACGTGCTGCTGCTGATGAAGGCATCTTGAAGTGGTATGAATATGAAGAGGCACGTTGGCGAGAGGATGAGATAAGTTCGCTTGCACATTGACCTGAAAAATGGAGACCTTTCCCAAGCGGCTGCTATAGCTTTGTTGGACCAATATTTTGTGAGCTTAGTATAGCTTACATCTTTTGAACAAAATGAACCTCCTTAGACAATTTCCTTGTAATGCTGCTGCTTGTTTCTAATAAAGTCATAATTTTCTCCTATAAAGGTTTCTTATTGATATGGATAGTTAATATGCAATCAATTTGAGTTGCTAATTATTCTGCACTCCCAGAGCACAACGACGTGATACTCTCTTATCTCATACATGAATAGTGAGTTCTAACATGAATTTAATTAATAGGATACACCATTAATGTGAAATGAATAGAAGTATTGAATAATTACTCAATCGGATATTGTTATTACTTTCGTATCACTTCCTTAGACACACGTACATTGATCTCATGTTGGATAGAAATAACGGATACTTCCTTCTCTTTAAGGTCTTTGTTGTTTTAATGCAGACTGATATATAGACTCACTGAATTTCGGTTAAAACTTGATATTTGTTTTCATGCAAAAATTGCCCCTTGTCCCGCTAAAATTCCCTATTATATATTTATTTTATTTTCTTTCTTATTTTTAAGTAAACTTTTTTAAAGTTAAAATCTGAAGTTCTAGATATAAGTTATACTACAGTTTTATATCTTATTAACTAGAATACCTTGTGCCAAAAAAAGAACAAAGAAAATTCCAATCACCCAAGCCTAAATAAACTTGCACTTACATAAGTCAATATTCGAAATTACCTAATCCTAACACAAGAAGCCCTATAAACAATAGCATAACTTAGGGGTGGTTTCGGGTCGGACAGGTCAGATATTGGGCAAAACTGTTGTCCGTCCGTAAAAAATAAGTTAACGGATAATCCGTTCGTTGATAGGGTCGGGTCGGTTGAGCGGGTTTGGCGGGTGGTCGGGTTTAATTGAGCCTCAAGTGGACTTTTTTGGGCCTGCAAGTGGACTTTAAAAATTCAGTCCATATCATTGTTTTGGACTTTTTTGGGCTTTTTTGGGTCATTTTAAAGCCAAATCAGCAACTATATGTAATTGGGTTTACTAATTCAGTTTTTTTAACCATTTTTTTACTATTAATTTAAACCTCCTTATTTGCTAACTTTTTAAACTATTGCTATATATAAAAAACCAAACATAAATGCAAGGTAGTGTTAGGTATATAAAAAACCAAACATAAAAAACCAAATATAAAAAACCAAACAGGTAGTCTTAGGTTTATTTTTTTATTTTTTTTATCATTTAAGTTAATATTGTCGGGAGGATCGAGTATCCACCCGACCAAAAATTTAAAATTTGTTATCCGTCCGTTTTCCGAATATTTAAAATATCCGTATCCGTATCTGTATCCGTTTATATATATGTTCACGGATAGACGGACATACGAACGGTTCGACTGGATTGATCGGGCGGATCGGGTTTCACGGTTTTTTGCCCATCCCTAGGCCATAACTACTGAAATTAAAAAGAGTGATTTAAGAATATTGAATTTTTTACTACATAGATCTTACAAATTGATGTGTTAATTTTTAAATGCACAAAAAAAAGTAAATAAGAATTTTATTTATTATGTTAATGATATGGTACCAATCACATTAATTATCACATTATTTTATAAGTTTTTTTTTAGTAAAATTAGTTTTGAGGTTGGTCATTCATTGTGGTTATGGTAAGAATGTACTAATCAGAGTTTAGCCAGGTGAGAATTGACAGATCAACAATTGCTAATCACTTTGTGCCACGTCACTGCCACTGGAACTTATTAACTTCGTGTCAACTAAATAAAGCAGGTCCATTCTTTACATGGCTAGAGCACTCTACAGTCTACTCTACTTCCCTTAAATGACAAAACGAACCCTGAATAACATACGTGTCTCATTCTCATTTGTTGTACTTCATGTGACTATGCTGGTCTCACCTCATTGAATTGAGGACCCACTTGGACTTGGAGAATCTAAGTTTATTTCCTTCCGTTACAAAATGAAAGGATAATTCGGTCATTTCCGACATGCATCTATATGAACAAACGTGTCTCATTGCTCTCAGAATTCAAATTCTCAAAAAGAGAATGAGACACGTGCTTTTTATTTTTTATTTATTTTTTCCTTATCTTTGTTTCCTTCATTTCCTAACGTGTGTTAGAATTTTGACACAAAAGGTAAAAGGGTGGTGTTATTTTTACACTCCTAATGTGTTTCACTTTAATTTTTATTATTTCCACATTAATAATGAGGAAATAACAAAAATAAGTGTGAAAATACAATTCCTGAAGAGAAAAATATTCTCATCTTTCATATATGCTATATAAATGATAAATCAAGAGGTCATGTGTCACTGTAAAATAGCTTAAAGTTTAATGACATGCAAAGGGAATAACTCAATCCGCCAAATGATTTTGTGATCTTAATTTGAATGTACTTTGGGTGGTTTTGTTTCTAGCTGATAAAACAATATTGGAGTTTACAATGATCAAATCTGATAAAAACCACATTTTAGGTGAGGACGTAATCCATTTAAAGTGATTGCAGACTTGCGGTGCCTAAAAAGTATTCTTTTTCTAGTTTCATAAAAGAAAAGTAATCTTTTTGGAAAATTACTCGTATGGATTATAACCTAAAGTTATTTTATTTAAAAAAAAAAAAAATCCATGATGATATTTATTTATTTTTAATTTTTGGATATATGAATTATTTCACTAGGAATCAAAAAGCAAGGAAAATAAAATTAAATAAATCATTAAAAAAAAATTATGGATGATACACTTGGGATGATTATGTGAGCCATCCACGTGTGTTACTCGTCCATATATATGGATTTTATTGATTTTGATTTTGAAATAAAGACTTTTTTTTTTTTTTTTTTTTTTTTTTTTTTTTTTTTTTTTTTTTTTTTTTTTTTTTTTTTTTTAACGTTTTAGATATATTGTTGGAAAAAATAGATTTTAGAACTACTCCTAAAAGAAAGCGCCAAACTTTTTAGATAAAAAAAAAAAAAAAAAAAAAAAAACTTCTAACTTTAACATATGTATAGCAAGGTGTAACTCATATGGTAGTTAGTTTTTCGTTAATCTCTCTAGAATTCTGAGTGCACATAACTAATTTTTGAATATGTACGGTCCTTCAAAATAGAAGCTACTTATCATTAATGAAATCCAACGGTTCTAAAATGTCTATAGAACCTTCATGAAGGTTTATATCCTTATAATTAGGGTAAAAACTTTAAAACTTTATATAGAATGTTTGCCTAAACATGGCATTTGTATTGTATTGTCCTTGTTTTCATGTATTTCTTTTTTGGCAATTCCCTTAATATTAGAACTAGATCTTAGATTTCCTACGTTGCATAAGGAGCAAGAAGAGATTTTTAAAATTTGCAAAGAATGGGTTCTGTTTCTGGTATCAATAATAGACAAATCCAGTCATTCTCATATATATCCTTTTGGTTGTTGAATTGCAAACTAGGCAAATTTGTTGCTGTATTTGTCTGCTTCAATTAAATTTGATCCTTTTGTATCTACGTAATGACTGTTGGGTACTGATCTTACCCTTTTTAAGTTGTTCGAAAATTGGTTTTTCAAAATATGTATTCCTAGTCAATTCCTTTATAAGACTGCCCAGTTTTGATGAATATAGCATACTAAAACATTATTAGTCTGGATCATTCTACAATACCCACGCTCTTTTTGCAGGTATGATATCCACTCAATTGGTACTATCAAATGTGATATAAGTACAATCATATGTGATATTGATACTATCCAATATGATGTTGGTAATTTCTGATTTTTTATATATATTAAATTTAAACAATAAATAAAAATTTAAGGTACCAAGCAATGTAATGGTAAGTACCATCATGTGTGACATTAGTACCATCAATGTGAGATTTTATCTATTAGAGTTATCCTACCAACATGGGTATTGGAGAATTACCCAAGTATTGAAATCCTACCATTTGACATTCCATAGCTGTTGAAAGGAACATTTGAAATCCTACCATTTTGATATTCCATAACTTTGCCAAATGGCCTTATGAAGACAGTACAATAAAAGGAATATTCAGCAGGAGACATACAGATGTAGACCAATGATTCACTGCATCCATAGAAATTAACAAACTCATTGATGACAACAAAACTATCTAAACACAAGTTTACAGAACAATCCTGGCCAAGTAAGGATTTGCTAATTCCTAAAACAAAAATCAACAATACAATTTTACAGTCAGCAGAGAAGCTCTATTCCACCATTATAGGCTAATGATATCTTACAGATAACTAGGCCGTAGATTTAATAGTGTTTAACAGAAATAACTTGGGGACCAAATTCCATGGTAGATATAGCTGGCGGGAAATAGAAATGGATTGGACAATTGCTTCAAGAAAAGCCGGCCTTGAAATCTATCCTTACCAGCAATTCTATCAACAAATCATATAGATTCTGAGCAGAGGACTTCCTACCAAAATAGACTTCTGATCTGCCACACTAGAGGTGGTGGCTAACCAGCAGGATGATGGATGATACAGGATGTACCTCAACAACTATCAGAGAAAATACTCAAGCCAGTTCAAACCCATTCTCTGGAGCCACATTCATACTGGTGACCACAATTGGGATAAGTAATGAAAAAAATTATCCTTGCTCCCACATGATCCAAAGAAAAGAGTCAACAAAGGCTTTAGCTTCTGGAAGTCACCATTAAGTATTGGCTAATATCAGTCAGCAAAACTGGACTCCAGCAAAAACTTGCAATAAAAAAGAATGATATCACAAACGCTTCTGTGATTTTTCTTCCCCAACAAGGATGTACAAATAGTGGGGCATTGTTAACTACTGGGAATTCTTCCATATTGCTACACAGCATTAGCAATATTAATTTAGATTTAAGTTGCAGGCCGACCTATGTTTCTATTATATAGTCCTCCTCAAACAATCCACAGGCTTGAAACGTCCAGGAAGGATACCATTCTTTCAGTTCATCAGCATCATCCAGTGCAGCACTGTCTCCACCAAGAAAAGAGCTTTGCCTCCACCATGAAAGGGGCAGACCTACATAGGAAAGGAATAAACATCATTTATCGGAAACTTCATATTATCACTAAGGTAAATTGCAAGACAGAAAAAAATTAATTCATTAAGCAATAAGCAATAAGCATTTTTAAACTCTCCTGTATAGCACAACTGACACCTGCAAAATTAACAATTACTTCACGAATTCATGTCAGCTCAAACTGAGTAAAAGCAAAAACTAATAAAAAGAGAGATGAAAATGAAATACAGGAATAAAACCGGATCAATCCTTTTAATCCTGCAATAAGCTAGGCAAAGCAAAAGAACATAGTCAAGTTAAGTTTCTGTCAGACAACAATTCAAAAGTTTAAAAGAACTGATGAACCATCCCAAAGTCATGAGATGAGGGAGGGTGAAATTCAAATAAAATAAAATAAAAATCAATGTCAATTGAGTCTAAACAAGGGTCACCCATATAGGTGAATACAATACACATAACCACATAAATTGCCTTAATACAATACAAATACCAAAAATTGATCACAGACAGGAAGGAAAAATATCTAAGTTAAGTACACCACCACAATCAATACTGCAAAGTTGAACCAAAATCATGATTCAAGTCACCTAAAAGCACCCTGTAACTATCGTGGTTCAAATTTCAGACCAGCAGAGAGAGAAACAGAATTTGATTCAAGTTTTATAATCAAGTGAACAGAGCCTGTTTAACATCCCCATTCAATAGTGAAACTAGTAGAAGAGCTAAATTGCAGTAAATGAGAATAGAAATATATAGTGTTCCTACAGACAGGAAGGACACATCCGGTCCACCATTTAGCTATGCAAATTAAGTCATTATCCATTATCATTCCAAGAAAAAAAGAAAGAAAAATTTCAAAGGAACATTATTAAGAAAAATGATACTTGTCTTTTGAGTTAAATCATAAATCTAGCTCATATCCATGCCATCTCCGATTTGGCTGCAGATTGGACTGACAGCTGAGAAGGATCTCTCAAAAGGAGAAGGATGAAACTTTGCATCCCGTCTGCGCTTAAAAGCACATCCATCACTGGGAGAATTCTCTGCCTCAAGCTTCCTCCGGACGCCTCTCACAGCCTGTTCCTCCACCGGTGTAATAGGGAAAGTTTGCCTGCTAGCTCTGCAAAGGGAGCTGTGGTTATCATACAGAATTCTCTGGTTACAGTTCTTGTCACATATGTGAGTCAGTCCAGTTAGTTTGCAGCAGTATATATTTCCACAAACATGCTCATTTTCACATTTCCAGTCACACTTGTGAACAGGAATTGGCCCATCTCGGCCTAGTATAGTCGACAGAAAAATAACGTTTGCAGGCTCCGGTACCATGGATATTCCATATCCCTCCATTGCTTCAGCAAATATGACTTCTTTAGTTCAAACTTTATAGATTCCAAACTCCAAAACCTTTGTCCCAAATGCTCTGCAGAGCCCAACACAACATGGAAAATTCGTCAATTTTTTTGCCTTAATGAGTTGACATTAGAGCAATTGCCTAGCTCTCTGCATTCTTAAATGATTTCCTCTATAATTGTCCCGGACAAATATCTGCAAGCGCTAAAATCTATCTAACAAGACCTTACTCACTCATTCAAATCATGAAAAGCATAAAATAAACTAAAATATCTGCCATTCTATGTCCTTATATTATACAATAATATCCATTTAACAACCAGATAGCTGCTTAACATTAAAAATATTTCCCCACTCATCCATATTCTTTTTCTTTTCTCTTTGGAACCAAACTGTACCTGAAATTTCTGATACATGCTACAGAGTTCAATTAATTTTAAATAAGTGAAATATATAAGGAAAAACAGCACATGGGTTGTTTAAAATAGCCAATTTTGGGTGGCATTAATAATTTAATACAGTACAACTCACAGAAATTTTAAACTTTTCAGAACAAATTTCCTCTTTCCCATAAAAAAAAAAAAAAACCATATGGATGAAATTTACCCCTATTCAGGTAACTAATGCCACAAAATTACATTCTTTCATCAAGTAACAGTAATTTCCACAACAGATCTGAACTACCTCTCAAAAATAGTAAATTTAAGAAATATTGACCAGAGCCAACGCATAAAGATAAAAATAACTGAAAATGATACATGGATAAAAACTATGACTTTTCATTTTTTTAAAAATTACCCACAAACAAAAATATAAAATTTTTAACACACACTAAATAATAACCAAGAAATAGACAGAATCATGTTTAAAAAAAAAATAAAAATACTCACTTGTTGTCGTCCCAACAGTGAAGCAAGCGAGCCTCCCCTGCTAGAAGAAGAGGAAAAAATGTGAGAAGAATGGGAGTGGGGTGGGTATTTATTAATATATAATAAAGGAGACTATACTACAGTGGTTATGTTGGGTTGGGGTTGACGTCCATAAGAGACAAGAATAGACTTTAAACGTTGGAGAAATTGCAAATGAAATGCACGTGAAATTGCAATGAACATTAAATTTCTTTTTGAGTAAATTATATTGACATCACCTCTACGGCGATATTATACTCGCATACATAAATAACCCGCACCCTAAAATAACAGATTTTGATTATAATTTATTATAAATCACTACGTGGTAATTTATAAAATCATTAACATGTATTATTTAAATAAGTCATATAATTTATTAGTTGATACTCCGACAAATAAATAATCTTATTAATTGTCACTATTGAGTTATAGTAAGATAATTTATAGCCAAACTGTGTCTATCTCAAAAAAGGATCAAATTAATTAACACTTGACACTTTATTCTTAAAATTCTCATATTATTTGATATTACATCTCTAAAATGATTTAATAAAAAAAAAAAAAAAAAAACGGAATATCAATTATTTTGATATTTTTATTAGGGGTATAAGCATAATTTACTCGACACGTTTCACTACTTACCGTCATCCTCGCTAAGTAACGTTAACTTCCTTTTTTCCGCGTTTAGTGGAATGAATATGGCCCAAAATTGACTTCAGATTTGGGCCTTTACACTCGGGGCCCATACATTATTCCACTAAACGAGGAAGCCTAAAAAACGAAGAAGCTAAACGACGTGTCGTTCATTTCAAACACCTAAATAGGTACATGATTGTGGAAGTTTTCTTGGATCCTAATAGAGATCTTGCTGGAGATGATCCCATCATTATTACCCAATTGAACTTGTGGTTTTTGTCTAGTCCCATCACAAACCTTTGCATCATTAGAGCCTCAAGGGAAGAGTACCGGAAGGTATGGTCTGCCATTACCATGGTTAGGAGTATTGGAAATTGCCCCGTGCTATGTAACTTATTGGACCTAAGTGGTAAGTCAAACAACAGAGAGATGGATACTCGAATGCCATGCTGATAATGCTTATATATGTGTGTGTATCTATATCTATATATGCATATATAACTTTTGCACATTTGAATTTAGAAGAAAGAAATTCACAAGTTTTAAAATCTAACTGGGACACTTGCCAGCATCATTTTTCTTTCACCATTAAGTTTGAAGAATTTGTGAAAAACTTATAAACTTGTTTGTAGTTAAAAGTGCCAATTGTGTTTAAGTGTACTACATTTTACTACATAAACTATTCATATTAGCTTGCTATTGGAATTTATTTATTCAAGCACCACACTTTTCATTTCATGGTGAGTCATAATTTCTGATAAGGAGCACAATGTTTTCCGTAACGTTCATCAGAAGGTTTATAATAGATTCGAGAATTACACGTTTTGTTCATCATAGTTTCATTACTTCAATAACTTATATCACTTCATGATTACCATCACAAAGATGCAAACCTAATTTTGATTCTACTGCCATATTGAACTTCTCTGAAAATTTATCTGATTTTATCATCTATCAAAACTGAATTTTAATACCAATTTCTTTTCTTTGTACTAGGGAGTATAAAGGCTTGTAGAAATGCAGCCTTGAAGTGTGATGAACTAAAATTTGAGCAGTACAAACTTGTAATTGGGGCTCGTCTTTCAGCTGATGCTACACAGCATATGCAAAATTGTCTTGATAAGATCAAAGTTTTGGAGCACTGAAAGTACTGCATCTGTTGTGACATACTACTCAGTCATCATGGTTGTACAAAAGTTTATGGCTTTTGATCTCAAATTGCTTTGTCTTTCTGATTATGCATAGATTCTTTCTCTAAATTATTGAATTTGTTTGTTTGCTTTTTAGTCAATTTTCTTGGAAGAGCTGAATCTCCTCTCTCCCCCTCCTTGCGGCCAAAACGTACATATATATATAAGATGTCCTGGAAGAGCTTATGTGTTATCTGATCTTACTTTCAAACTATGTTACAAATTGGGTAATCTTTGCTAAATAATACAATTTTTGGAAAATATTTTGGCCAAACAAATTGTTTCAAAGTTATTTGGGAAAATAGAATTTTTTGGGAACTCGAAATAACTTTGAAACAATGTTGTTTAGCCAAGTATGTTTGAAAAACACATTATTTTGCAACAAAAAAAACAAAACCCTAGAAATTGCTTTGTTATATAGCCTAGAGTTTAGTAAAAATAAACATCGTGTACACATGCCATATATATATAGATGGGTTCAAGTTACACTTGGTGTAACTTGATAAGAGTTACACATTTTTTAAACCGTAGATTTGAAAGAGATCTAAGGGTTGAAAAAAGTCAACTGTTCATGTCATTATTAAAACCAATTTGCTTGTCACATCAACTAAATAATTAATGAGCATTTATTTTCTCTCCCTTATTTATTTCTTGAGGATTAATTTTTCTCCTTATTTATTACAAGTTTAGAACTCTCTACACTTCAAAGAGAGAGAGGAAAAAGAAAAATAAAAAAGACAAAGTTGTTGTAAGCCTTTTCTATGCTATTTTTTGTCCATCATTTTACAATAGAGAGGAGAAGTATTTATATAGACTACAAAGAAAAGAGAGAGAGAGAAAGAGGAGGATATAAGGGTGATTGGACCTAATTTATAAGGGTTAGGCTCGAATGTGTATTAGGTTTGGTTTTTGAGTCCATCTAAAATCTAACACCCCATAGTGTACATCTCCTCTCTTTTTCCTTCTCTTCCTAAAAATGATGTTTCATTTTTTTAAAAGTGTATTTGGATGAATTTATTTTTGATGAAAAAATTTTGCTTTAAAAAATAAATAACATAAAATTACAATTGTACAAAAGAAAAAGAAAAAGATTTGTACATAAGGTAATGGCAAATATGAACTGAGATTTGAAGGTAACACAATTAAGTCCTTAATCACATAACTGTGATAAGTTAAGTGTTGTTGAACACTTGGACACTAACACAAGAAGTAAAGTATGCTGTGTTGAAAGGTGAAGTCATGTCCAAAAGAAAAATGAACTAAAAATTACGGTAGATTTTGTCCAATTATTGCACTTAATTAAAGACGGTATTTGCGCAAATCCACCAACATCCTAAAATCCCACAGGCTTATATGTTTTAACGCGAATACATTATGCCAAAAAAGAAAATTCCTAATACCTCAGCCTAAATAAACCTGCACATTTTAAAAATTAATTATTTTAAGTAAAGATAAATAAAGAAAGAAAATTATGAACTTATTATTATTTTGGTGGTTGAGGAAATTTTAAATTTTGGGAAAATGATTCAGTATTTCACGTTTGTCACAACCCAAATCTATAATACGATTCGGAGTTGGATCGACATGCTAACACCAAGCATAGTTAAAACATACATCGCACTACACTAAGATTAGATGATCAAAATTTGTCGAATCACAAAATATCTAAATATATAATTCCTTAGCTTACATGAGTAATGGATCCCATTATGGATTTAATTAATTAATGAAACACACCATTTATGTGAAATAGTTAGTATGGTAAGAAAGTACTAATCAAAGCTTAGCCAGGTTAGAATTGACACATCAACAATTACTAATCATTTTGTGCCACGTCATTGCAGCAGGAAGAAATTAATTTCGTGTCAACTTAATAAAGCAGTTCCATTCTTTACATTTGAGGCTAGAGCACTCTACTCCACTTCCCTTAAAATGACAAAACGAGCCCCTAATAAAATACGTGTCTCATTCTCATTTGTCGTACTTCATGGGACTATGCTGGTCTCATTTCACTGAATTGACTACCCACTTGGACTTGGAGAATCTAAATTGTTTCCTTTCGTTACAAATGGAAAGGATAATTCGGTAATTTCAGACATGCATCTATGAATAAACTTGTCTCATTTCTCTCACTCTCCAAAATCCAGCAAAAAGAGATCCAAACAACACTGAAGCTTAAGGTAAGCCTATCTCTTTGCTAAGATATCCTTTTTCTTTTCTTTTTTTCTTAGCTTTGTTTCCTTTGTTTTGTTATAATGTGTGTTAGAATTTTCCCACAAAAGATACAAAAAAATTTCCTCTTTCATGTTATGAAAAACAAGAGTTCGATGTCATTGTAAAATAGCTTAAAGTATCATGACATGCAAAAGGAAATAACTTAATCCGTCAAGTGAGATTTTTCTTTTAATTTGAATGTTCCATTACCGACCTTGAAAGACAAGCTTCTGATTTGTTTGGAGGGTTTTGAAGTAATGAAACTTCTGTTAAAATTAGGAAAAAATTTCAGTAATTTCAAGTTGTTTGATACACTTCCTATGATTCTATGAATTATGAGTAATCATGGATTACTTGTTCACATATATGGATTTTATTGATTTTGAAATAACAAGACTTCTTTTAATTTATTATGCCGCGAAAATACGGTTGAAAATTTCATTTTTAGAACTACTCCTAAAAGAAATCACCAACATTATAAATAAACATTCTGACATTTAGCGTCTGTACAATAAGGTGTAGCTTATATAGTAGTTAGTTTTTCATTAACGAAGTATCTAAAATTTTTTGGGTACTTAACTAATATTAATTTGGATAGATACTTAATTTCTCCAAAATGGAAGCTATTTATCATTAATAAAATCTAACTCTTTTAAAATGTCTATGAAACCTTCACGAATGTTTGTACATTTATAATTAGGGTAAATCTTCAAAAGTTTATAGAGAATGTTTTCCTAAACGTGGTATTTGTATTGTCTTAGAAATATTGTTGGAAAAAATTAAATTTAGAACAAGTCCTAAAATTAGAAAGCGTCAACATTTTAAATAAATAAAACTTATGACATTTAGCATTTGTGCAATAACGTGTACAATAAGGGGTAGCTTATATGGTAGTTAGTTTTTCGTTAACAAAGTCTACAGAATTCTTTGGGTACTTAACTAATTTTTGGATGTATACGATCCTCCAAAATAGAAGCTATTTATCATTAATGAAATTTAACTCTTCTAAAATGTCATAGAACCTTCACGAAGGTTCGATTGTTTATAATTAAGGCAAATCTTCAAAAGTTTATATAGAATGTTTTCCTAAACATGGCATTTGTATTGTATTATCCTTGTTTCCATTTTTTTTTTCTTTTCTTTTTAGCAATGACCTTAATATAAGAACTACATCTCTAAATTTCTACTTTGCATAAGGAGCCAGAAGCCCAAAAGAGATTTTTGAAATTTTCAAAGAAAAATATAATCATTCTCATATCCTTTTGGTTTTTGAATTGTAAAGTATCCAAATTTGTTGTTGTAATTGTTTGCTTCAAGAGCAATCATTGATTCACATCAACCTTACACTACTTTTTCATACTATTCAAAAATTGTGGACATTGATATTCACATTTTGGTGGTGTAGTGGTGTAAATTGTGTGAACTAACAATTACCCTAATGCATCCCTACACACATGCTTATTGTGGCTAATTACTACCATTGAAACTAGAATAGTTGATGTAGGACAAAATAATCAATTATGCTATGTTAACATTGCAAGTTTGAAGGGAGAGGAGAGAAGAGGGGAAGGGAATGGTTACCCCTTCCTCATGTTTGGATATTTTAAAAATTAAGTAAGAAGGAAGTAGAAATATCTATCCATTTTGTTTAAATGTTTTAAAAATTAAGCAAAGAATGAGAGGAGAGATGAGTGGTTATATAATTTGAAAATTATTACTCACATTTTCTAATTCTAAAGAAATATCCAATCCCTCTCCGAATTCCCTAATTTGGGGAGTTAAAAATGATGGGTTTAGAGGGATATCTTACTCCTCCTAATTGCTTCAAATCCTTCCGCTTAAAAAAACTCTCAAACAAGGTTCATTAAATCTCCCTCATCATTTTCCCTTTACTCTCATCTCCTTTCCCTCCATCCAAACAAAACATTAGTGCATACATGCATATATAAATAGTATGATGACTTTAGAGACATGACTAGGATTTTCTCCTCAATTTGTATTTGACTGACCTCTCGGGAAACTAGCTTTTCAAAATATATATTCCTAGTCAACACCATTATATTTTATACCACTGCCCCATTTTGATGAATGTAGCATAGTTACTACACTTGTTAAGTATAGTATATGCATCAGGTGCCACATCCAAATCCAACATAATTATAAAGTTAAGCGTAAAGAAAGTGAATTAATCTCATTTTCACTTTGTTTGCTTAAGCTAGGCTGTAGATTTGTGTGATAAAGTTAGTTGCTTGTCCTTTCAATTATGTGTTATTTGTGGCTAGAACCAAGATGACTTGTCCTCTCTAACTCCTTCCTTGGCACACAAGGTTTTGTACTAGGTCCTTCGTTATAAAATAAAAAGCCAATCTTCGTTTCCTAACTAGACATTATATATGTCTCCAAGAAGAGTTGCTACTTACTATGTTTCTATTTTGTGTATTGAAGGGAATTCTGTTTTGAACAAATGAGGAACAGACGCTCAAGTGCTCGCAGCTGGAGCAACATGGACTATGATATCCTTGTTAAGATATTCATGACTGTCAATGTTATGGATTTGATTTCTAGTGTTTCTCTCGTGTGTAGCTCATGGCACACTGCTTGTTGTGACCCTGTTATTTGGAAGAAGCTTGATTTAAGTATGCTGATTTCTAACTCCATTCACATTCCCCCTGAACCATATGCTTGGTCTGATGAGCATTCAAATAAGAAGTTAATGAAAATCCTGAGGACTTGTTTAAATCTTAGTCACGGAAATGTGACTTGCTTGGTTTTTCACTTCTATGTATTCATAAAGAATGAGCACTTGGTCTGTGCAGCTCAAAGGTATAATATTCATTTCCTAATTCACGAGTTTAATCAAATCAACATGATAAATATTATTGCACACCATTTAATGTGGACATACATCCACAAACTGTGAACATCAACGTTCACAAATGACGGTGTGCTCTCATCTAATGCTAAATTGGAGACTTACACTGACACCATTTTCCTAATAGGACGCGTAATCTAAAACGACTCGTTCTACCGGCTTGGAATCAATTAACAGCAAGTGGAATTCGGGAGGCTTTCAAGATGTGGGAAGGGCTCGAGTCTATGACTGTTCCTTGTCTCTTTAATCCTACGAGCATCATGCAGGTGATCAGCACATACTGCAAGAACTTCTCAGAACTAAAAATTATGTGCCCTTTTGACCTAGATTTTGCAAGTGCCCTTATTAAGTATGTGCCAAAGCTTAAGGTGTTCAGTCTTCGATGCACAATGGTGTACAAGGAAGCTTTGATTCGTATATTGGACAACTTGAAACATTTGGAGGTGTTGAATATATGTCACTGCCTCGTCATACATATAAAGGACACTACAGGCTCAATTACAGTATACCGAGAACTTGACCAGACAATTATTGAAAAAGGCTCACGACTTAGAGAGTTTCTCACTTGTCAGACAAAACCTTGTGCTATGTGTCAGCGTACTTTTGAAGAGGATGGGATCTTGAGATGGTATGAATATGAACAAGGACGTTGGCGAGAGGATGAGGTAAAATCTCTTGCACATTGACTTGAAAAATCATGGCTTTTAAAGCAGTTAATAGCTTTGTTGGACGGACCACAATGTTTGTGAGCTTTCATGAGGATATGTCATGAATAAATGAACCTCCTTAGACAATTTCCTTTTCTTGTTGTTGTTTGTTTCTAATAAAGTGATCATAACTTTCTTCTACAAAAGGTTTTCTTATTATTGCTATATATAATTAATTTGAGTCATAAAGCAGTGATTGTTACAAAAACGTGTTGTGATATTGCTTTAATTCGTTCACGTTAGACACATGCATTGACCTCTTCCTGTTGAACAGAACTAATGGAATTTTCTTGGTCTTTAAAGCATTTGTTGCTATAAGATGAGCCATTTGTTGAACCACCCTTGACCCCTCTTTTTTCGTTTCTTTTTTTATAAGTGAGCTTTTTGGCCTCAAGAGAATGGGGTATGAAAGATTATACTAGTGCCTTAATTTCGTTTCGTGAGGGGTGATCCCCAACCAATTATGTTCTTGATTTGTAAATGTAACACACATGTTCTAATTGATTAGACCATAATTAGACATTGCACATGTGGAAATTCATTCAAGCGCATATCTAATTATTTTATTTTTATTTATTTATTTATTATTATTATTATTATTATTATTATTATTTATTTATATAAAACAAGCCCATATCTAATTAGATATGAGTTAGTTGGCTAGTATGAGCGAATAAGAATGAAGCATGTAAAATTATTATTAGGCCATTGTATCCATGGACTAAACATAATGAAGTTGATACATTGTTTCCTTCTTTCTTTCTCTAATTCTCAACTCATTCTCTCTAACTCTGTATCATTCTTTCCCTTCTCTCATTTTCTTATGGAGGCTGCAAATCCCTTGAGGAAGTCACCTAAAAGGCTAAAACCATTTACATTCCAAATTCTCATACAATCCCTAGCCTATCCGAAACCCTATAAGACCCCAACTCAAACCCTAAATACTTAATCTCAAGAACTTACTTGAAACACCAAATCACCCTAACCGGGTTCCTATAAGCTCATTCTCATGTTTCAATGTTTTCCATTTATTTCATATATATGTATTTTAGAATTTGTTATCAACTTGTTTACCTAAACCTTTTATGAAAAGTGTTAATCCGTGACTTTTTCTGCATTCTTGAGTTTCTTAGAATTTTTTTTTTCTTGAGTGAGTTTCTCAAGATGGCTACCTGTCAATATTAGCTGCTCATAGATTAAGGATAATTATCTACACTTAACCTGTAATGAGATTCACATATTTCTGCAAAATAAATAGATAGGATCGTCAAACCAACATTTATTTAGCTTGTACGATTATGATTGCAACAGTTCAAAGCCTGTAGCAGATTGCATGTTCAGTCGTCATGCAATTGCTTGTCTTCCTAGATTTTGACATAGAAAAATTTCTCAGAAGAGTTTTAAATTACCAAAATATTGACTCTATGGCTCCTGGAATGTCCTCTATATTCCTTATAAGTTATATAATGCTTTATAAAATGGTTAGCTGACAAAGCAATAGTATATCTTTTCTGATAATTATCAAAGAAAACGACCCATCTTTTGGATGAACTCTCTCAATAATAATAATGCATAGCCATGTCCTTTGTAAGAATTATCAAGTTGGGCAGATGCTGAATATGGCCAAAAATGAATACATTAGTGTTGAAGATAGTCTGAGCGAATTAATTCAATCAAATACTGTTCGTGGGATAAGATAGACAAGACAGGTTCAATCTTATTTTGAAACTTAAAATTTTTGCTAGCCAAGCTTGAGCAAAATTGTGGACTTGGAGTTGAGTTATTATAATTTTAGAATGCAGAGGAAATAATGACACCATAAAACACATAATATTTTTTTTAATAGATACGAGATAATTTAAGTTTATGGTGTCCGCTCTATGATAATTAATTTTTATCATCAATTTAAGATACAAATGAATTTTTTTTTTTTTTTTTTTTAATATAAACAAAATTTGATCCCAAACCATGAATAGCATGACAAGAGACTTTTTATCAATAGTAAACTTATATATATGGATGGAATAGTAATCAAGGTTCCTATTTTACCTACTAGGATTTAGACCCTACAATAATCTACTGTTCTTTGGGTCCACTAGTTTATACATAATCAAATAATACAGACCCCAATACCTAATTATATAAGAGCATCTCCAGTATTACTCTCTATTTTATCTTCACGTATAGAGAGTTCTCCACATGTAAAGAGCCATTTTTTCAACTGCACTCCAACAAACTCTCTATTTTATCTTTATTTTTATTAAAATAATATTTTTATTATTTTATTTTAACTTTTTTTTTCTCTCTCCTCATTTCTCTTTTCTTCTTCGTTTCTCCACCAAGCTACAAACCCAACATCCAAAACCCAGCAACAACCACCACTCCACCAAGCTGCAAACAGCAAACTCAACATCCAAAATCAACCACTCCAAAATCAACCAAAATCAAAATCAAAATTCATCCAAAATAACCAAATCAAAATCAAAGTCAGCAAACAGACCACTACGCCGCTGAGATCGACAAACCCAAGCCTGTTTCCAACCGTCAACCACCATGTCACCACGCTGAGATCGAGATCGGCGCAAACCCAAGCCTAGGCCGAGACCCACACCGTCGCCCCTCTAGGCTGAGACCCACCGGTTGGGTTTGATGAAAACAAAAGCACAGAGAAAAGGAAAAAAAAAAAAAGGAAAAGAGAGAAAAAATCGTGAAAATGAAAGAGAGAAAAAAAAAAAAAAAAAACTTAAAAAAGGTCCGGTTTAAATAATTTTTTATTTGATGAAGAGTGAATAGTAGCTTTTCATTTGTGAAAAGCTACTGTAGTATTTTAGGTTTTTGAAGAGCTGCTGGAGCATAAATTCTTCATTTTGGCTTTCCACATGTGGAAATAGAGAGCCAAAAAGCTCACTGTTGGAGATGCTCTAAGGAAAGTTGCAAATTTCAACAAAACTGTAGGGCTGTTGTAAAGCTAGCCTAGGATATCGATATTCCCAGGATGCCAAAAACAAAAAGACAAAACATTACATAATGTTAAAGAGTCAAGAAAAAGAAATATGCAAAATGACTCAATAAATACACGCCACCAACTGCTTCAGTAAAAGTCATATTAAGTCATTGCCCTGGTGATCATTTCCAGTTCCATGACTAAAGATAGTCCAATCTTTGAAAAACATAATATTATGAAGACCAGTAATTAAATTAGCTCAGGCTCATGTGATGTGATCTTCAAGGCTAAGTGTCAAGGAAACAGGAAAAGAAATCCCTTTCACCTAACTCTTCTCCGACCGACACTAATATATATATTTTGGAGTCCAAAATGTTCGACCTAAATTACCATTGTTAATGGGAAATCGATTTGTTGAATTCAGAAGGCGCAGCTTTCGTGGGCCGGTGCGGACCATAGTACTAGTAGCCTATAAAATGAAATTGTTTTGAATGGATTCTTCAATCTTCATTTCAAAGTTCAAACACGCTACTCATAAAAACAAGTCTTCAACACCACGTCATTGTGGACCGGCACCTTTAAAAATAATAGACTCCTTCATCTTTCAATCTTTTCAATTACGTCTCCACGAAAGCATCATTTCCTCCACCATGACGTAGAACACTGTTCACCCCAAAAACCAGAAAAAGAAACAACCAAAATGATATTTAAGACACCAAACACTTTTCATAACGCGGATGTTAAATGTTGTAATTGGAATAATATTATTTTCCCCTTAATCCTTAATCCACCACCATTTTTATTATTCACCAATCATTATAAACCATATCATTCAGTTCTATAGAGAATTGTGAAAACTAGTGTGTGTTTCTACACTAATTGTCTTTCATGAATGGATAACAAAATCCGGAGTGAGGTTACGTATTGGATTTCATGTCTATCACCCTTTTTTTAAAATTAGAATTTCGGTTTGGTTCCAATTCTCATCAGCCTTATCTGTTTATTTTATTCTCCCTATTATTAATAATTTGTTAACAACAATAAGAGCTCAAGCATGGAGCAAGCCGGATTGCATCTACATAGTACAACCATGACTTTAATGAGATATGGTCCTGCAAAAAAATCTTAATTATCTGACTGATTCAATGCAGTTTAAAATATATCAAACGACTTTGAAGCAAGAACATGTGATGAGGCAAAACATACATGGAACGTGGCGCCACTTGTCAGTATGATCTAGCAGCGCGTGTTCATGAGCGCACCCCAAGTCTCCCACAATAATTATAGAACAAGTTAAACAATCCAACCCATATGGGAAATTAGACATCCAATTAATTTATAGTCAACGCCCGGACCCTTTACAAACGGTTTTTCAAATTAGCACTCCACTGCACACAAAAGGACCATATTAGCCTACAACATCTCACATTATATTGCATCAAAACCTACATTTGTTTATCATAAAGTTTGGCATGAATACAACATGTATTTATATCCACATGATCACAATCTTGAAGATTTTTGAATCAGCCAACGATCATGGTTCTCGTATAGTGACCTGCATCACAAATAATCATTATTTGGAATACAAAAATGTGTTAAATAGCAAATGATGCAGATTAAATTACAAAGTGGTTTTCCTAAAGAAAGTTGGGGCGGTTTTGGTACATAATAATTTAATTGCAAATTCAGTGACATGTGGGGCATTTGTGACATTTCAATTGAAGTCATTGTGAGTTTTGGCTATATATTCACCACAGGTTGCCTGGTCCTATATTAAAAGAGTCCACAGCAGCCTTCATTTGCCTGCACTTGAAAACTTCCTTCCACTGCCTAACTTATCTATAGGATTTGTTCTCTGTCAACAGTAGAATCATGAGAATTCATTATCTCAAGCTTTCATTTGTGGTCTTTGTGATCACACTAGCAATCAGCCAGCAATCAAATTGCCGCCACATTTACACAAGTAAGAGTGAAGAAGCCAAGCCAACAGATAAGTATTCATGGCATTTCTCTGCAAAAGCTCCAGAGGGATCCGGCAAAGATGATATCGACCCAATTTATGGAGTTTCTCTGCGAGCAGTTCCAACAGGACCAAACCCACTTCATAACTGATCAGTCTTCTTGAAAATCTTATGTGTATTCAGTCAAGACGAAATTTTTGCAGTTTGTAGTATACTTTTTTTTTTTAACTTTACATAGATGTATGATATACATAGAGTTGAGAAGGAACTTGATTGATTGTAGTGTTTGAAGAAAATATTGTATTTGATTGAATAGTAAAGACAATAAATAAATCATGCATGCATGATTGCACAATACATGAAATTTATCATGTAATTTGCCAGAGTTTTGCTTTTTTCAGCAGAGTTGCAATCTGATCTGGCGGATACCTTATTTGACGAGCTAGATGATTGTAATAAAGAAATTATAAGCAAAGAACGGTTCAATCATGAAAAGGTCAGAAGTGAGTTAAATAAATAATTTAACTGACATAAAAATAATGGATTAAGTAATAAAATGACATTAATGGGATTCAGCCACCAACTAAAAGCATATATAATTTTCTAAAAGAACTGTAATGGTTTAGAAAAGAAGTCAAATTCAAGCACATCATATTGCCAATTAATTTTGGCTTTATTATTTTATTACTATCAGCCTGAATAGTGGGGCACAATTTTGGCTTTCTGTGAAGTTCTAAATATTTAAAGAAATAGTAGAAACAATAATCATTTTCCAATTCTATACATGTTTATAGTTCTTCCTTGAAAAGGTCAAATAATGGCTTTAGGACAAATTCCAAGACGTAACCTTCTTGACAAAAACACCAAACAGGAATGTGTTAGGTCTTAATAATATGCAAGTGCATATATAAAATATATTTTCCTTACTTATATAGTTGAAATACATAGAAGACCAAGGTTAGCAAGCAAGCACCTGCACAAGGACAGATCGGAATGATCAGTCAATGGGGCCCCAATACGGAAATGTGCATCCCATGACTAGTTAAGCCAAAAACTACACCAAAATAATTAGAAGCTAAAACCAAAAGGAAGACAACTTCCTAATGGTACACCCTTTTCTCCATCATTCTCCAAGGTACTGATTGGGTTCAAACTATCTTCCAACATATTGCTCTCCTACTAGGATTTAGAAGAGAGATCAAGTACCTGGTAGCTGGTCCTGACACCAACTACTTGAATAACATTTTTTATTTAGATAAGGAACATAGACTTTCAACTAAAAACTCATGCTTCTGTCCACATATACATAGCATGTTAATGCAGTTATATATGCACACAAGCAAGAAATAATTTTTCAAAAGTATATCACTCCTTGTTGAAGATACATGCAGCAAGAAATGGGCAGCTATACTTTATTTAAAGAAAACAAACATACAAGTGTGGAAAGGGAATATGCAGCTAGTGAAATCTATCTACGGTAATACACAGGAAGGGGGAAAAGCATATAGATTCTTAAATAACACCCCGCCCACCCCCAAAAAAAAAAGGATGAAAGACCGACCTGTACAGCTACTCTTAGAAAGTAGAACAAACTGAGCAAGAATGCCTTTTCAAAACCTGCAACATAAGAAGTTTAATACAATATAAGACATATGTACTCTTTCAAATATGCATCAAATTAAATTAACAGGGATCACAAACCACGAAGGATCCTTGCTACATGATCTCAGTGCCCACTGGATCAACAGAAAAATGAATAGAAAGTGTTTTCTGGGTGATCGGCAGGAACTTAGATCTCCACATCTGTTTTTTCAAATTCAAAGATAATTCAGACTCTTGCTACTTAATCTCTTTAACAAGATAAATTTCCAACAGCTTGAATTGGAACTGGAAAAGTGCTTGACAAATTTATGAGATTTATTAGTATTTTCTTTTATCCTTCATTTCAGATTAAAAGCTTTTCCAAGATTTCAAATTCCAGAAATTCACACTCTTTCATTAGTAAATTTTTCAGATTTCTCAAGAAATTTTGGATTACTTGTCAATTTGTATCGGAATCTTACATTAGATAAGGATCATAAATAGAAACCGACCATGAAACAACTTAGTAAGCCAAAGAATTCAGAAATATAATATCTACCGTAATGGAAATACTTGGAAATCCTTAACCATTTGATGGGACAGAAAAATCATATATTCATCTAGAACTTCTGGCCACACCTAAGGGAGTAAGGGTGTCAAGAATAACCTAAGTGTAAAAATTTGATAAGAAAATGATTGCCGTTTGATACCACAAAAGTCAAACAACAAACAAAATCTTAAAAACACAAATGTGTAATCAATGGATTAGGCTCCGTACTTCTTTGTATTCTGAGCTGCCCACAAATATCTCAAAGGCCTCGTCTGCAAAATATGCCAGTATACAGCAGTCAACAAATGGAGGTGCCATATAATCAGATACTAAACACAAAAGAGAGCTCACGCGACCGAAATCGTATCACTACTCCATGTGTATATTCCTTGTTGCCGAGATTAAAATTCAAACCTGACATTTCGGATACTAGTGAGAAACGATATATCATTAAAAAGATTGCATAAATAAGAATAAATTTTCATATGAGCCAAGGAAAAAGAAATCTGATACAAGCAGCATTGCATAGATAAGAATAATTCTTCATATGAGCCAAAAACAAATAAATAAATAACAAAATCTGATCCAAGCAGTAAGAGTTAACCATTAGTTTCTATGAAAGGTGGATTATTATAACCTGTTTACAATTCAAATTAACTACTTAATCTGCCAGTAGCCTGCTCAGGGAAAACCACTAAGCAGCATAACAAGTAATGAGTTTCACCTCAAACACACCTTGAGTAGATTGGACAATTAATGATGGAAATCCATATGTCAGCCTCGCAAGAGAAGCTAATGCATGTTGCACAGGTCCACCAAATGCATTATCAACAAAGGAAATCAAAAGCACAAACTCTACACCATAATTGAACTCCTGTCACACAAAAAAAAAAAAAAGAATCTCTTTAGAAGTTACTGTTAGATATCAGTAAACAGGGACAAAAACCATACTACATGTGAAACTGATAATGGAAATTTAAAATATTATTTGGTTTCAAAAATGTTAATAAAGACTTAAATTCCAGAAATATTTAATTTCATTTCCAAGCATTTCAATGCCTCTTCTGCAATTACATGATAAGCAATGCGTTATAGACAAATAACTACAGGTGAATCAAACTTAAAGCCTTGCCATAGCATCTCTAAAGCCAAAGTTAAAAGTACATCACTCCTGACCTCTCCTTTCCTGAAGATGGGAAGGATATCATCTTCTACTTCAGCTTCATAATCCACATTGATTAATCCCTGTTAATAAACAGCAAAAGTCAGTCCAATAAGTTGCACAAGTATGGAAATCTGAGGTAAGGTTAATTCAGCGAAAAACTAGAAGAAAGGGAAGTATGAACAGAGTGTCAGTGTTTACATGTCAGGCCATACATGACAGTAAGGCATAACATGCTTTTTGAGAACTCCCAAGTAGAAAGAGTTCTCATAGAACTTTGCAAGATCTTCTTTTATTTGGAAACGCATGTAGACAGCATGGGTGTAATTTTCAAGATTTTCTTCTAAGATACGTCCTGCAGGAGCAATTAGAAAATATACTCCATAAAGATGATCAATAAACATAAATGTTTGTGTTTGTGTTTGTGTGTGAGTGAGCGTGCATGTCAACGTACCTTATCAAAATTGAAAATTAATTGATAGGTTATGCTAGGATCTTGGACTACAGAAATTTACACTTTGGATTCTTTGATAAGAATCAAAGGCCTGATTCAGGCAAATAATGCTAGGCTATACATTATGTGTCCTTGCATTCTATCTGAAACAGAAACTCACCTAATGATATTGCAACAATGCCTCTCATTTGATATTGTGTAGTATAAAGATAATCCAGCATAACCTTCTCTTCCTCATCAGTTAAATTCTCCTTTGTTTTGAGCAGACATATATGTTCCACAACTTTTCTGTATAAAACGGAAATAACCCATCCTTAACGCAAACAAGAGCAACAACACGCATCTAACTGTAAAGCTGAACATGAACACAAAGAACCTAGCAAACGCGATACTTAACAACACCCATTGATAACATCACACAATCTAAACGAAATAAACAAACCGATATGTTCCAAGGTACTTCTCTGATCAAGTGTAGTATTAGAAATAAACATCTTAAACACTTCCTTGTGTCATTTTTCACAGGGTAATTCCAATCAATCATAACCGTTATTATCGATTGGATTATAAAAAGAATTGGTCTATACATTTAAATACAATAAGGTTTGAGCAACATGTATCACAATTTAGACTATTTAAATGTAATACTCTTCAGGGCTACAAGTATACAATATAAAGCTATCAAATTTTGAATGACATTAAACTGATCCCCAACTGTTCAACACAATGTCACACCGAAACTCAAACAATTGATGGGATAAAATTGTTTTTCATTCAGACAGAAAACACATAAATTAGCGGTATGAACCTTTTTCGCTCCGAATTAAGGCTTGAGCTTCGGTCCTCAGAAGCCGACACCACCATTCGCCGACTCAGTTCCCGCCTCGAAGACCACGTGTTCATCACTCTATTCGCTCGAGAAACTGGAATAGAATAGTTTAGTAATAAAATTTAAATAAATAAAAAAAATGTCAAAAAAGACAGGAATGAAACGCACCGTTTAAAGAAGCGGAGCGCGGGAAAATTGGGTGGTGGATGAGATAAGTGGGAGACGGGGTTGAGGTATGGGGGGCTTGAATGAGCATTGTTGTTGTTTGTGTTTGTGTCTTTTGCTTTTGGTTCTCCGGTTGATGAGTGTGTGTGTTCCTGTTTTTTGATATCTCCAACGAAAGTGGAGCAGGCCTCTCAGTCACACAGAACAAAATGGGTGGACAGGAAAAACGTTCTGTAAAATTGCGGCTTCTTTATATTGCCGCTTTATTATCAACAAAAATACTAACTTACCCTTCCAATGTTACTATTATTTTTATTTTATTTTTTGGAAGAATGCACTTTTAATCATTATATTTTGAGAGTGTTTTCATTATAGTCCTTCTGTTCTAGAATGTTTCATTTTAGTCATTGATTTTTCGAACATATGTTATATTTAATGAGAATATTTCAAAAAAATAAGTAAAATAAAGAGGGTAAAAATCAAATGAACCTATATCCAAAAATTAAGGACTAAAATGAAACACTATAAAATATAGGGATCAAAATGAAAACATACCTAAAATACAAGGACCAAAAGTATATTTTTGCCCCTTTTTTTTAGTTTTTTTTATTCCTTGGTTGCTTGAAGAGATGCACATTCCTTAAAGCATTCACATTTGGCTCATTAAAACCATTTTTCTGTGAAAATGTAGATATATTTGTTCAAAATGGTCTTGCTTCAAACTCAATAATCGAAGTCAAAAATTAGTTTATGAAGAGTAGCTCGAGAAATTCCTAGACATTGTAGCTCAACATTGGTTTCTATCAATTTTGTATTCCCTTTCTCTTTTTTCACCATACAACTTGCAACTATCAAAACTCATCACTAGGGTGTCGTGAGCTTGCGCCATTTTAGAACTCACCTATCGTTCACAAAACTCGCCGCTAAAAGAAAAGAGTTTTTCACTGGTAATGATCGAAATCCATAGTGGAGTTTGGTGGTCTGTGTCAGCGATTTGGAGTTTGATGGGTTTGCTCTACAATCGATCTGTTGGTTTGCTTTGTGGATTTGCGTCAGCGATTTAGTGATCTGCATCGGTAATTTGGGATTTGATGGGTTTGCTTTGTAGCCAATCAGGTGGTCTAAGAGCATTCGCATTAGAGTTACCTATTGGCCGAAAAACACATAAAATAAGGAAAAGGCGGTAAAAACGCGCACCATTAGCCTCCCTATATTATTTCAAATGGGCAATTGATGAACAGTGGCTCGCCCAAACGAGGGAGCCACTGTTCATCGCTCGGGGCATAAAAAAGACTTTCGGGAGTTGAGCTTTTTTGTGTAGTAGTGTTTTTTGTAGTGTAGTATTTCGGGAGTTGTGAAAAAAAATAATAATAATAATAAAGATATATTAAAAAATGGAATAGTAAAGTTAAAATAGGGAGTTTGGTGTATTAGTGCTTTAGCTATTTACGCAAAAGTGGGTTTTTTAGAACCCATTTGAGAAAAAATAGAGGGAGCCTTGTGCGAATGCTCTAATAACCCCAACTAGTTGCAACGGAGGTGTAGTGCGACAAATCGGCCAATATGCAACAAAAACAGCAAGTGTGAATGCTCTTAATGCCTCGAAGTTTAGCCAATTATTTTTCTAGCATCTCATAATGTTCCCCGTCTAGGTCTATTACAATTTACAACATGCGTGGGCACACAAGGCACATTTATTTGCTAAATTGTCCTCTTATCTTAAGAATTTATCATGTTTATGGATAATGTTCATGTGGATCATAGAATAAAGTACTAGAGCCATTAAAAAATTAATGGGATAAATTAACAGGAAAAAACCTCAAATTATAAGGTTGGACCAAATTGATTTTTTTCTTAAATATCAAGTAATCAACTAATTTTTTTTTTTTGATAAATCAAGTAATCAACTAATGGTACAAGAGATTCGGCAAAGTAAAAAAAGTAATACTAAAGAACAGACGTATATAACAGTAATGAACCATTAAGTGCAAATCTGGCAAGAGCCATCAATTTGGATTTATGACTTTAAGCAGCTTTTAGCACTTTCTATCTACACAACCCATGCGACTAGGCATAAGGGCATTTTAGAGCATTTTGTATCCAGCCTACAATTGACCTTCAACCCATAGTTCAATAAAAGGGTCATACTGACATCAAGATTTATTATCATTGAGGTTCCGGAAAAGCTCTGGAAGATGGGCATTGGTGAGCTTTGTCCTCTTGGTGATCTCATGCTTCTTCTTCTTTGGCTTGGACTTGGAGGAAAGGCCTTGAACCTCTGACCTGGCTCTCCTCTGAGCAGTGTTGGTGGCAGGCTTCATCCCATTCTTCTGGAGATCCTTCTCAATGTCAAGCATATCACGAGGCAATTCAATCCCCCGAAACAGCAGTTTAAGGTCATCATCCACCTTGATGGGCACCCTGGGGTCATTTGGGTAGGCAATGTCTTCCTGTGAATCGAAGTTTGATAGCAGCCAAATCTGACCTGCAGCTTTCAAAGCCTGAAGAAGAATGAATTCATAAATTTTTGAGGAACAAGTAATGAATGCGTTCTCAGTTAGTACCTTCGTCTATATATCTTTACACTATACAGACAACTGACAGTACTACTTATCTTTTTGTAGAAAAATGAAGATGCTCATAATTTTCACTTTTTAAGGTATAAGAAAATAATTACAGAAGGAAAAGATTTTCCACAAAGCTTCAACAAAGCGCAAGCAGGCAATGAGCAAGCAAGAGAGAGAGCCAGTAAAGAAAAGGATGAAAACAATGTCACAGAATAAAGGGGCAAACAAAAACCAAAATACAACCATTGAGGAATCAAACCACTCCTCAAATATGCCTCCGAAGTGACCACTCCTGCTTTAGCAAAGAAGACCAAATTTTGAGAAAACTAATCTAAGCATCCAAAGCCAGAATATATACAGATACTTCAAAGGATTTTTTCGAAAACAAGGAAACTCAGCCTAAATCTCCAAGCCAAACTTGATCAAATGCAACTATATTGCACTTTTTTTTTTTTGTATATATAATTCAATAATTACAACAATGGGAAATGGGGCATTGAATCCTGGTTCTCCTTATAAAGAAGAGTAGGCAATGCCACAGAGCTACAAGCCTCTTGGCACGCACACACACATATATATATTGAGTTTTGAACCCACGACCTCACATTCCACCTTGCTCTTACAAGAAGAGGTGTCATTTGAACTTAAACTCATTGGTCCTATAGCTTTTTGCTTCATTTTATTAAGGAAAAGAGTTCCTTTCCGTGGGGTGGGGGGGAATCACTACTTCCTGGCTTTTTCAAATCCCACAAATACACATAATTACAAGTCACCTTTGAATTATATTAGGTGAGTGGAACACACAGAATCAAATCAATAAAATTTAGATGTTTGTTTAATGGCCTTCAATGCAACATGAAACATTTTCCTAGGAAACCTTCTTTTTTTAGGGCCCACAATGAGGGATAGTGATGCAACACAAATTCTCAAAGGGATTGAGAATCAACAAACACAAAAACATAAAAATAAAAAAACTAGGACTCAGCACCTAGACTTGCTTGGAATCAACACTAAGCTAGAAAAAGAACAAAACCTAAGAATCAGTACCTAGGGTTACCTAGAATCAGCACCAAGCCTTTGGAAAAATTCCAATAGAAATTTTTTACTACTGAAGCAAACCGCAAATAATATTGGGCTCTAGGTTCTTTAAATAGAATTCCAAACGTCTTATTCAAAAAAACATAAAAAATAGAATTCCAAACTTATTATTTTAGTAAGGATATAAAACAATTCTAACCAGTGACATTAATAATACTGACCTAGTAAGAAAAGAAATTAAATCCCTAAACCAAGTAGGAAAAGGAAATATCCCTTCGAGTTGTTGATTCTCAATCCCTTTGAGAATTTGTGTTGCATCAAATATCCCATGGGTCACAAGACCCCCTCCCCCGCCCCTTTTTCTTCTCATTTTACAAAATGGAGACAAATTCCTGGTGCAATGATCCACACATGAACACCATGATATAAAAGTTCATCTAACAAAATGAGACAGTTCACATATTGCATTTACCTGCAAGTCTTCCATTACAGTTGGGTATGAGTCCTTAAGATCAATGACAGCAACACCCTCCGGAAATTTCCTTACTAAGTAAAGAAGCTGATTCTTGTCCTTCAAATCATGCTTGGACTGCAGACAAACGATAACTCAAAAAGTCATCTACAATGAAAAAGGTGTAAAGGAAAAGGCTAAGTGCAACTTAAATGCTATCAGCCTGTGAAGATCTGCAGCCACATAAGTTTAAAGTTACCTTGTAAGAGAAACGTTTTCCATCATAGTGGACTTTCAGGTTATTCCTCAAACTGTCAAATACAGCTTTGTTGGAATTGATATCAACATAACAGGCTTCATTTATTTGTTCTGGTGTATAGGCTAGCCTTGTCTGCAAACACACAAAGCATTCAACTGGTGGTTAATAACATCATCTGGTCCTACCAGGGCAACTGTAACTCAGATTGACCGCTAGCAATGTCACAAAAGTCAGAAGGAAGATGGGTGTCATACCCCATTACTACAGTAAACTAAAAGACAACTACAAATTGCCCAGAAGCCTCTATAATTTATAATTACCTTCAATCCAAAGTACATCTATCAATTAAATAGTATCAGTTTTCCCGTAATATCAATGCCATACAAACACTCTTGGATTTTATTCCTTCTCTTCATACTTGTGAATAACCTTTTTGTGATTCCTTTAGGTTGTTCGTGTTTACCATCGTGAACATAATCTAACATTCTTTTTAAATAAAATTTCAGTACTTATCAAAAAAATTCAATGCCATACAAACAGGGTTTTAAGTTTCCCCAACTAATTGAGAAAAAGTAGGTCAGTTTAGTGAAGGTGCATAATGATATGATAACTCTTTAAAAGGATCAGTAGAATCACAGATAATAACACAATTCTATAGACTAGACCATCTTGCTTGTTTCCAAATTAACTTTAACCTGACAACTGCACAATATAAGACATTAAAATCATCGTGAACATAATCTAACCTTCTTTTTAAATAAAATTTCATTACTTTAAAAAAAAATCAATGCCTACAAACAAGGTTTTAAGTTTCCCCAACTAATTGAGAAAAAGTAGGTCAGGTTAGTGAAGGTGCATAATGATATGATAACAGTTTAAAAGGATCAGTAGAATCACAGATAATAACACAAATCTAGACTAGACCATCTTGCTCGTTTCCAAATTAACTTTAACCTGACAACTGCACAATATAAGACATTAAAATCTGAATTTTCCCCAACTCAGGTCCCTGGTTGACAAAATAATTGTGATATTGACATTAAGAGAATTCATCCATTAGAAGCATTCATAATTGTAAATATAACAAAAAATACTTGCATCAGGGAACATATATCTATATTAAACAATAAGACAGTCAGGTACAAACCTCCAGCAGGAGATTTATAACACGCTTGATTTGGGCTCCTACAGGGGATTTCCGGATACTATTGATATGTTGAAGTCTCTCTGTATCATTTGAAAATTTGACAGCAGGAGCAGGGGCTCTTGCTACTGACGGTGCAGCCGCTACTGGCGTGAATTTATGACTTGTGGCCTTATTAGATGCAGCAATGCTTGTGAGGGTTGACTGGCACTTCTCTTGCTGCTTCTTGAATCTATCTAATTTCTCTTGTAATGCCATCTAGAAATAAAAATATTTTCTTTTAGGCTGCTCAACCCACCAATAAAATGTAAAAATATGATAAAGAAGGGCTTTTAAGCGCAAGATTATAATACTGGTCAGAATTAAACTGAACTGACTTACTCACCACAATGACTCCAAAAATTAAATGAAGTCATAACATGTAAAATTCAGGAAGAATAAATAGTAAATAATCAACACATAACTATAAGTTACTATGAAAACTTCATACTACACTATCATGCAAGCATATGCCTACTGGCAATGTTAGCAATTCCAAAAATTCTAATTTCTTCTAACAGAACATTCATAGAAAGAAGTAGAAGTAATGAGGCCATTCATGTACTAAATGTTTAAAACTTTTAATCACAGATCCACAGTTAAATTAACATGTCCCGCTGAAAACTTAACTACAAATGACAAAAATTTCAATAGTCTACCTACATTAAACCTCTGATCTTCCAATGGCTTAATGCAAAAACATGAGCAAAAATTCACTACCCTGTGCAGAAGCACAACTAAGAAACTGAGTTTCTGACGACCATGCTACACAACAATTAGTGATCAATCCACATGGTAAATAGGCTCCAGTCATTGATCAATGTAGGAAAAAATCAACAATCTTCCAATGATCCATCTCTAAAGTTGAAAAATTAATCCAACTCTTACTGCACTTAGTATTTTCCCCAGTTAAGGCTAAATTACGTCTCTTTGATTAACATTTTCTAAACGTATGCTTAAACCATAACAAAACAAAACGACGAAGTCTACTCATATAAAGACTTCTGAGATAAATATTTCAACTCCATCAGGCTTAATTCTTATCCCTCAAAGCACCAAGCATTACTTTCTCTCCAAAGATACCAAATTAGACACAAAGGAACCGCTTTCCATATCCCCCCAATACCTTTCTTTCCAAACCGCCCCTTCCAACTCGCAAACATCTTTTGCACCGAAAGCAGCATCACCCAGGAATCGCCAAATAAACAAAATATCATATACCACTCGAGCAAGTTGGCAAGAACTAAATCACTAGATTGAGAATAAAGGCTATTATGCAATCCTAATAAGAACAAGCCTAAGGTTCTATCAAGATGTTTAACTACAAGGATTAGCAAGAGGGGAAAATGCAGTATTCAAAAGATGTTAGTTCAACTTGAATACCACCTAAATCACTGCAGTATTTAGTACTAAACAACATAGGGGTATATTTTGATTTTCAGGTATTGAGTTATAAGGAAGGGGGGAAAAATCCCTGCAGCAACAACTACATCCAGCACAACAACAATGGGAAAAAAACATTGAATAATAAAATGCAAACAATAACAAATAGATAAAATTCATCAATCCCAATCTGAACCATAAATGTTCTAAGTCATGCCAAAATGATTATATCACATATCTTGTGCACAACATATATGAACAACCAATATCATCATCTATGAGAGATATCAAACATAATATTTGCAACTGTAAACAAATGGGTAGACACCCCATTTTGCTACCTACACATCAAGTTTGCTATCTCAAGCGCCTGTTTTATGATGCCAGAGGCAAAAGGTGTTTGAATAGAAGGAAGATGTGGAGAGAAAATATGGGCCTACAAGTTCGTGATACATCCACAAAATGACTTATTACAAGCAAGAACACATTGTTATTTTAGACTAAATTGGCCAGAAATCATCTTCATCCAATGCAGATCCCCGGCACTCTAAAGTCTAGAGCTCAGTTTTGACTTTTGGATTTACATCCAAAGCCTGATTTTTGAAGTTTAAACACCCTTATCAGTTGATCACTTTGTTGATACTGACATGCAGTGATGGCACCTGGAGCTGATTTTCGCCCTCTTTCTTATTGCTTCTAATTTGTGTTCCTAAACATGTGCGTGGAGGGTAGTGAGATGGGCTTTTGGGCTTTTATTCGACTAGTTTTTTTAGGCGAATATGCCTACCTTAAAAACAAACTCAACACAAACTAATTAAGTACTTAGGTAACTTAGGCCCACTAAAAGTGAGCAGGACTCCATTTCTTCCCCTGTTAGACAGTTATTATAGGATTTCTTAACTATAGATATGGCCGGTGGGATTAGTTGTCTGTAGGTTTTACTGCCTAGAGGCGAGTCCAAAGGGCTCTTCTTTAAAAAGGTTCCCTACATTATCAAAAAAATATATATATATTCCGTTTAAAAATATCCCCAGTATATTTCCATATCAAGTGAAGTAAAATTTTAGAACCCTTCGTACAAAACAATCACAAAGTTCACAGGAACACCTAAGCTCTTATATATGTTGTATTTGAGGGTTACCCATTTGCACCATGGATGAAAGATGTCTGTTGTTTCAGAATCCTCATTCCTTGTATTTTTTTTTTGATAAGTTAATCCTCATTCCTTGTATGACAATTGACAACCATATTATGGCAGAATGAACACTATGCATATATATATATATATATATATATATATATATATATATATATATATATATATATTTTTTTTTTTTCTTTTTTTGATAAGTATAATCATTATGCATCATATATAGTTTTATATAATAAATAAAATGAAGACAATGGATTTTGCTAATGATTTCCTACTATCCCAACCAACTCCATTGATACGAATCTCTCTCACTCACTCACAAACTGAAGGAGTTGCTGGGTTTTGCTTAAACTTTCATTTTTGACTTGAAAACCATGTTCTAGAACGAAAAATTGATTGAAATATCACATAGTAACAATAAAAAATATATTAACCGTTAGTCCTAAAAAATTAATCACATTGCAACAACAACAACAACAATAAGGCGATTCAATCCCAAAAAATACTATGCAAGCCAAAGCATCAATAGTGAGAGTCCCAAGTAAGTATATAATAAATAAATAAAAATCCATAAAATTTGTGGGAAAAAAAATTAGAAAAATAAATAAATTGCAAGATTACCTTCTAGGATTGACTGCCGGTGATAAGCCGCCGGAGCACGGAGGCAGAGGGAGGTGGCGGTGTAAGGGAAAAGGGGCGAGAGAGGATTTCGAACTTTTTGTAAAGCCAAAGACTGAGGAGAACAGAGAAGGGAGGGAGGGGGAGTCCGATCAGGAACACAACGAGTTTCACTGTAACAAGCAGCTAAATGACCCTAATATATATATATATATTACGAACTACTAACTAAAAAAAAAGATAATAATAATTGAATGAAATGTTTTTATTTTTTTAATTTTATATATATATATAATTTGAAAATTTAGGTAGCGTCGTAGGAAGGAGTTAAATTTTGACGTCTAGTTTGGATAACAATTGAAAATGTTAATTAGTTGAGTTATAAGAGTCCTGACATAATGAAAATTAACATTATTTGTGAGTAAATAAAAATGAATAATTTTATAATAACAATTTAACGAGGGTGCCTAAAGCTCATTTTATAATAACTATTCTTCCAGTGTATCTAATCTCTCATCTCACACACACACCAAATAAATAAATTATACAAGGAGCAATGTTTTAGAGGTAGGGGTGACTCCAAGATGCTATTATGTTGGAAGGAGGAGAGAAGAGTAAAGAGCAAAATTTATAGAATGTATTAATTTTTATTATATTTATTTTTCCAAACATATGGTTAAAGAATTATCTACATACTTCTTATGACTTATTGTGTACTTATGCCATCTCTACTGTTAACAAAAGTTACTACTTGGTAGTTAAAAACTTAATAAAGCTTTCGTTTTGGTTTGTGTATTTGTTCTTTATATTATAATATAGTTTAACTTACACTTCAAGTGTATGTTTCTATTATATTTACTATTTTTATTTATTTATGTAAGATAAATTACATTGATATCCTCGAAGTTACAATGAAATTATACTCAGCATATTCTAATTTTAAGAAAAACACTCTGCATCCATGGCACTAGTCTCAACTCTCAAATAGGGATTAAGATAAGATAATACGTGGTATCGGTACAACTCCAGTTTTGGAGTACCCCAATTTCACAGGATGCACTCCTTATATCTTATATATCCAATTTATACCGTTTAAAAAAAAAAAAATTGGGGAAATGAAGAACTGTGATATTTGACGTCAGGGCATACGTAATTAGCATAGGCCAAGATATAGAAGACGTCATGGCTTACCTGGGCAGACTTTAAATGAGCACAACTATAAATACTAATTAGCTTAACTTAATTACACCAAGACCAAACCATAAAATTTCATAAAAGGAATCGTCTGCACTGGGGATACATATATACTCTACGTACAGCGTAACTACGTTCAAAACAAATGGCCGAAACAACCATGAATCCTGGGACGAAGAGGTAATTTGATCTTTAAAACTATAGTTTTTTAGCTGAATATATATAAGCTTGTGATCCTATTGACATCCCGAATACTCATTCTTTAATTTCCTTGTTTTTTTTTTTTTTTGGGTTTTCAAACTTTTTCCTAGGATTGCAGTCGTAACAGGAGCCAACAAAGGGATAGGATTTGAGATAGCTAAGCAGCTAGCTTCAAATGGGGTCAGTGTGATATTAACTGCTAGAGATGTCAAGAGGGGTACAGAAGCTGTTGAAAAACTCAAGGCTGCTGGGTACACCGATTTGATTTTTCATCAACTTGATGTGATGGACCCAACTAGCATTTCTTCTTTGACGAAGTTCATCAAAACCGAATTTGGGAAGCTTGACATTTTGGTACTTAATCCAACCACCAAAATTTTGATTTTAGCAAAGATAAGGCATTAATAGTGGTATAGGCTACTTTGATTCTATTGGAATATATCCTTTTGACTAGTACGTAGATGGCGATAGATCAAATTCATATGGATGTATCGAATAGCTCGGCTAGACATGGTTGGACATAGATAATTATTATTTATAGAAACATCTTCTAAATTTCTAATCAGTCTCTTCTAAGTGATACGTGCCTGGTCGTCGCACTTCAATGACCTTATAGGGTCCTTCCCAGTTTGGGCCAAGCTTGCCTTCAGAAGGATTCCTGGTGGCTAAGGTGACCTTTCGTAGGACGAGGTCACCAATTGACAACTGCCTGGGCTTGACTTTTGAGTTGTAGTGTCTTGCCATTTTTTCTTGGTATCTCTTCATTCTTGCTTCCGCTGTTTCTCTGACTTCATCAATTAGATCGAGGTTGAGCCGGAGTTGTTCTTCATTTTTCTGTCCGTCATATGCTAAAGTCCGAAATGACGTCAGTCCTATTTCGACGGGTACCACTGCTTCGCTTCCGAACGTCATTCGAAATGGTGTTTCGCCTGTTGGTATCCTGACTGTTGTTCTGTAGGCCCAAAGTATGCTTGGAAGTTCTTCTGGCCATAGCCCTTTTGCCCCCTCAAGTCGGGTTTTGATGAGTTTGAGTAGTGAACGATTCGTGACCTCGACTTGTCCGTTGGCTTGTGGATGGCCAGGAGATGAATAATGGTTGTGGATGCCCAGTTCTTGAGAGAATTGTCTGAATCTGGGATTATCAAATTGCTTCCCGTTGTCTGATACGAGTACTCGTGGAATCCCAAACCTGCAGATCACTGTCTTCCATACGAAGTTCTGGATGTTTCTTTCTGTGATGGTTGCCAATGGTTCTGCTTCTACCCATTTGGTGAAATAATCTATCGCAACAACGAGAAACCTAAGCTGCCGTCTTCCTATTGGGAGAGGTCCCATGATATCTAAACCCCACTGTGCGAAGGGCCAGGGTGCCGTCATTGGTACCAGTTCCATCGGGGGTGAGTGTAGGAGGTTGGCGAACCGTTGGCATTTGTCGCAGTGTTGGACGAATTGGTAGGTGTCAGCTTTCATGGACGGCCAATAGTAGCCTGCTCTGACGATCTTTCTTTGTAAAGCTCGTGCGCCTGAGTGGTCGCCGCAAACACCTTCGTGTATTTCCCTCATGACGTAATTGGCCTCGTCTGGTGCCAGGCATCTGAGGTAAGGGAGGGAGAAGCCTCTCTTGTACAGTGTTCCCTGCAACATGAGAAAGCGTGAAGCGCGTACCTTTAATCGTCTGGCTTCGTGTCGGTTGTCTGGTAATGTTCCTTCTCGTAAGTATGAGATTATTGGTGTCATCCAAGAAATTTCAGCGTGGATGGGGTTCACCTCAGTCGTTTGTAGGCTTGATTGTTGGACGGTCTTGATTTTGTCGTCGGCCGTTGATGACGAGGCTGATTTGGCCAGTTGGTCTGCCTCTGTATTTTGTTCTCGTGGTACGCGACAGAGCCTTACTTCACGGAACTGGCTTATTTGATGTCGGACCAGTTGTAGGTATTGCTGCATACGCCCTTCTTTTGCTTCATAGTCTCCGTTTACTTGTCCTACGACGAGCTGCGAATCACTACGTACGTCTAGCTCTGTGGCTCCCAGTATCTTGGCCGTTTTGAGTCCCACCAAAAGAGCCTCATATTCCGCTTCGTTGTTGGTGGTTGGGTACTGCAGTCGTATTGCTTGTTTGATGATGTCACCTTCTGGGGACCTCAAGACTACGCCCACTCCGCCTGAGTCCTTTGTCGACGACCCATCTATGTTCACTGTCCACTTCGATGTCTGTTCGACATCTTCCGTTGGCTCGTCATCTTTCGAGGTGAACTCTGCTATAAAGTCTGCCAGGGCTTGAGCCTTGATCGCTGTTCGTGGCCGGTAGTCGATGTCGAACTCGCTGAGCTCAATCGACCACTGGATAAGTCGTCCAGCTGCATCTGGTTTGCTCATTGCTTTCCGTAATGGGTGGTTGGTGAGTAACACAATCGTGTGAGCTTGGAAGTATGGGCGGAGTTTCCTTGCAGCTGTCACTAGGGCGAACGCCAACTTTTCCATAGGAGGATATCTTTCTTCGGCTCCTCTCAGTGCTCTACTAGTGTAATAGACGGGCAACTGTCGTCTTTCTTCTTCCCGGATTAGTGCGGAGCTGACGGCAGTTGGTGACACGGCCAGATATAGGTAGAGCTCCTCGCCTTGCTTAGACGGGCTAAGCAAGGGTGGTTCCGTCAGGTACTTCTTGAGCTCTTCAAATGCTTGTTGGCATTCGTCGGTCCATTCAAATGCCTTCTTTAATGTTTTGAAGAAGGGTAGGCACTTGTCTGTGGATCGAGACATGAATCGATTCAGTGCGGCTATCCTTCCCGTCAGTCTCTGTACTTCTTTGGTGTTCTTTGGTGGCTGCATTTCTAGTATCGCTTTGATCTTGTCTGGGTTTGCTTCTATGCCTCTCTGCGAAACCATAAAGCCAAGAAATTTTCCTGAATAAACACCAAATGCACACTTACTTGGGTTCAGCTTCATCTGGTACTTGCGGAGCGTTTGGAAAGTCTCTCTGAGGTCGTCCAGGTGACCGTCTTCCTCTTTGGACTTTACCAACATGTCGTCAACGTAAACTTCGACGTTCCGGCCAATCTGGTCGTGGAACATTCTGTTCATCAGTCGTTGGTAGGTGGCTCCGGCGTTCTTCAGTCCGAAAGGCATCACCTTGTAGCAGAAGAGCCCTCTGCTGGTGATGAAGGATGTCTTTTCTTGATCGCCCTCGTCCATCACTATTTGGTTGTAACCTGAAAAGGCATCCATAAATGTTAATAGTTTATGACCAGCTGTCGAGTCGACTAGCTGGTCTATTCTAGGGAGAGGGAAGCTGTCTTTAGGACATGCTTTATTTAGGTCGGTGAAGTCGACGCACATTCGCCACTTTCCGGTACTTTTCTTTACCATGACTACGTTGGCAAGCCAGTCGGGGTAGAATACTTCCCTGATGAAGTTTGCTGCCAGGAGTTTGTCCACCTCTTCCATGATGGCATTGTTCCGCTCTGGCGCGAAGACTCTTCGTTTCTGTTTTATTGGACGGAGAGAAGGGTCAACATTTAACTTATGTGAAATGATGGAAGGGTTGATACCTGGCATGTCTTCGTGACTCCATGCGAAAACATCTTTGTTATCTTTTAAGAACTGGACAAGTGATTCTTTTATTTTTGGAGGAAGGTCTGCTCCAATTTTGGTCGTCCTTTCTGGTCGTCCATCTTCTAGCTCGATGGTGGCTAGCTCCCCAGAAGGCTTCACTAGAACCTTCTGCTCTTCAATGCTCATCGTCTGATTCTGTCCTCCTGACCCGAGGGAGGCAAGGTAACATTCTCTGGCTGCTACTTGATCTCCTCTGACTTCTCCTATTCCATGCTCAGTGGGGAATTTGAGGAGAAGGTGGTATGTGGAGGTCACGGCTCGGAGTCGGTTGAGGGTTGGTCGTCCGATTATAGCGTTGTATGCCGAGGGGCAGTTGACGACGAGGAAGTCGACCGTCTTAGAGACCGTCTTTGGGTGAGTACCGACCATTATCGGTAAGGTCACAATACCGACTGGGCAAATCTTGTCGCCTGTGAATCCCACGAGTGGTGCATCCATGGGGCGCAATTTATCCTTGTCAAGCCGCATTTGTTGGTAAGCGGGGAGGTAGAGTATATCAGCCGAACTCCCGTTGTCTACCATTACTCGCCTTGTGGTGAAACCTGCAATGTTAATCGTTATCACTAGGGCATCGTCATGGGGCTGATGGGTGCCTCTGGCGTCCTCTTCGCTGAAAGAGATGATCTGGTCGTCGAGGCGGATGTTCTTTGGATGGGCGCTGGACGACCATGATGTTGTGTACTTGCCTCGCATATGCTTTCCTTGAGGCTCTTGAGGTTCCTCCTGATGCTGGTCCTCCAACGATGGTTCTGATTTCTCCTACGGGTCCCGGCCTGTTGGGTTCGGCCTGTTCCCTCTGTGCTGGAGGCTTTCGCTGGACGGGTATTCGTTGGACGATTGACATACTTCTGTAGTTTGCCCTGCCGGATGAGTGTCTCTATTTGCTCTTTCAAGGCTACGCACTCTTCTGTGAGATGTCCATGATCTCTGTGGAACCTGCAATACAAGTTTTTAGGTCGGCTGTTAGGATCTGAACGTATCTTACCTGGCCACCGAAGTGATGGGTCGTCTTGTATCTGCAAGAGTAGTTTGTCGATAGGTGTGTTCAGAGGTGTGAAACTGCTGAATTTCACGGGGGGTGCGGTCGTCCGTTTACGTTCCGGGGTTTCGGTGAATTTCGGAACTTTTTGCTTGGAAGGTTCAGGTTTGCGATCCTCAAGCTTCCTTCCGCCTTTTCGGTGGTGGGTCGTCCATAGCCTCTAGGGCGTCCTCTGCGTTCATGTGTTTCGTAGCTTCGTACATAAGTTCTGACATTGTTTCTGGGGGGTCCTTGCAGAGTTCATAGAGGAAATCCCCTTTTCGCAGACCCGCCATGAAGGCTGTTACTGTGACATCTTCTTTTGGACGATCTATCTTCATCGCTTCTTCGTTGAAGCGGTGTACAAATGTCCTCAGTGATTCTCCTTCCATTTGCTTGACGCTGAGCAAGTGAGTTGGCGGTCGTCCCCTTCGTTGGCTGCCGATAAAGTGATCGATGAATGCACGGCTGAGCTGGACGAATGAACCGATCGACTCTGACTCGAGCTTGTTGAACCATACCCTTGCAGATCCCCTCAGTCCCAGGGGGAATGCTCGGCACATTACTTCCTCAGGGACGGCTTGCAGCTGCATGATTGTTTTAAAGGCCTCTAGGTAGTCAAATGGGTCCTTGGTTCCATCGAAGTTTTCTAGCAATGGTACCTTAAATCTGGACGGGAGCGGGAAGTCAGCAATGCTTGGGATAAACGGAGAATCAGCCCGGTGTACGAGGTTGTCGAGGTTGCGAGCAGCTTTCGCTCTCAGGCTGTTCTTCATGTCTCCCATTTGCTTCCTCATTTCTCGTAATTCTTTCTCCAAACGTGCCGTTTTGTCATCCGGATCTCTTGTGGATCGATCTGGATGATCAGGTTGTCTGGAGGAGTTTCCTCGTCGATCTTCTCGTTCAGGCTGCTTGGACGACCTATCTGGTCGTTCCTGGCTGTTTGGACGACCTCGTTGTTTTAGCCTGTCTTGTGTTGGCTAGGTGGAGCGGAACTTCCTGCGCTTTCCGCTCTGTGCCTGCTGCGGGGCGGAGTTCTCTCAACTTCGTTCCCCCTACGACGGGTGACTTGATGGCTGTCAGCTTCCTGGTCATTTGACCTGTTTCCACCCCGCGGAGGAGGTTGGTTGTTGTCATGGGGGGTTGGGGGCCCCTTCCTGATGGCCTGCCATAACTCTTGATTCTGACGAGATGTTTCTCGAGCGAGGTCTTGAATGCTGGTGGCGATGACCTGCATTTGCCTCTCAATTGGAGTCATGGTGGGGTCAGCACTGGTTCCGTCGTTGGGAGCTCCTTCCATGATCGCTACCGACCTGTGTGCGGCCCTTTTTGCTCTAAGAACGACAGTGACTTATTAAGTCGTTCCCACAGACGGCGCCAACTGATAATGCCTAAAAATCAGTGGGCTCACACACGAGTCAATCCGAATGGACGATGCTCTCTTCGACGAGATAATACCTGCAAAACAGAAAAACAATTAACAGAGGGGGCACCGGCGGTGGTCCGGTGGGGGGAGCCTCCGATGCTTAAGTTAGCAAAGAATGTGACAGAGAAACACGGATTCAGAGAGTCTAGAAGTGAGAAAAAGAGTGAATACCTTTGTCTGAGAATTCCCTGGGTTTATATAGGGAGGCCCTGGTCTTCTAGCCGTTTGTGGTCATTAAATGGCTTTAATATCCAGATTTGTAACTGTTTGGCCCTGATTTGTAACCGTGTTGATTGCCTTGATTCTTGTCCTTAAATTATGCTTTTGACTTTCATTGCTGGGGTTTAAAGATGGCACATTTGCAACGTGGGGTTAATGCTGTCTACAGCTGTAATATTTAATTGCCTCGTCATTATGCGGTGGGTCGTCGTTAAGGTTTAATTCCGTCAGTATCAAAAAATAATAATAAAATATCATTTTTTTTATTTCAATATTCCTTAGGATTGCAGTTTTAACGGGAGCCATTAAAGGAATTGGATTTGAGATATGTAAACAATTAGCTTCAAATGGGGTCAAGGTGGTATGCAATGAAGCTGTTGAGAAACTCAAGGCTGCTGGATACTCCAATTTGGTTTTTCATCAACTAGACGTGATGGACCCATGCAGGTAGCATTTCTTCATTGGTGGATTTCATTGCAACCAAATTGGGGAAGCTTGACATATTGGTGATGCAACTTATACATCTTCTAAGGGATTCTAAGTGTTATTCTGATAGTGAAGATCGTTAGTTTGCTTCATATGTTACAGGGAATACAATAATTAATAGAATCATTAAATTTTGAGTTTAACAAAGAAACTAAAGCATATAATTGGTTGAGTTCATTCATGGAGAAACGATCATTTTGACTGTTAGATAAGAATAAATCCAAATTCATATGGATATGTATGAACTCCTAGTCCAATGAGAATGAGATACATAGGATGATAGGAACTTCTTCCAATTAGTTTATAGTGTTAAACAAAGATTAAACTTATCTTCTTTCTTTCTCTTAGTACTTTTTCTTTTGACTAGTAGATGAACATATCCCACTTGTTCGGAAAAAAATTAAAACCAAATATTTATTGATGAAATCTTGCTCTTTTCCCAAGTTTTGGTGGCTCTAACAATGATATCCTAGCCTTAAATTCATGGTGGGACCTAAGTTGTGGGCCAAGCCATTAGCTTCCTTGGGGCTAAATACAAAAGCCCAGCAATCAAAGCCTTTTAGAACAGATTTCAGTTGTACTACAGGGTAACTAGTAGTAGATGCATGGGAGATCAACTTTCCTAATGAAAATTTCATCAATAGTCTTTCTATTGGGCACCCAGAAATTAGTTTTCAGAATTTCTATAAGGCTTTACAATCCCAAAGGTTTTTACTTGTTAATCAAAGGGCCAATTCTCTCAGGCTAAGTTTAGTTGGTTCCTTCGTTCTTTGTAGTTTATTATGCTTCTATTTATATTTGGTCTCTTCCTAGTCTTTGTACCAGAAGAAAGAAAACCAGTAAACAAGGTTTCAATATAAAAATGTTCCTTTGAGTGAGTACAAGACCTCCAAGTCCAACTCAACTACTCTTTGGCTTTGTGCTACACGTTAACTTGATTAATGATTAAAATAAATCTCGGCGGAGAAAAAAAGAACCGACTTCTTGAATTTTCTGTTTGCTTATAAAATTTATTACTAAGATTTTATAGGAGTATAGTATAGTGCAGTTATACAATTTGTACCTAAACCGCAATTAGAATTTGTCGTTCTATCATGGATGATGGATGATGGATGTTATCATCAGAAAGGATTTCATTGTATTGATTGGAAGGATTACATTGTTGTCCTCTTATTCTATTGAATAATCTCTCGTGAAAATGTTACTCTAAAATTACTATCAATTTTATCACAAAAATGTCAAGAGTTATAATTAATTCAGTGATATTAACTATTATCACTATTATTGAAAAATCACATTTCAACTCTTATTTGCTGCTTCTATCTCTAGCCTATCAAAAAGTCTCGCTCCAATTTAATGTTGCCGTGTATGAAAGTCTAAGATTGTTGGATAATTCAGTAAAACAAGACACACTTATGGGATACACCAAGTCCTAGGCTTGGTGTATCCCATAAATATTGACCAAATTCAAGCCAATTTCTAACAAAGCCAAACATGAACAATCATCAATATCAACCTTCAGCTGAGATTCTGCCATTTGACATGCTTAGAATTTGATATCCTTTCCATGAGGTTCTGCCATTTGGCATGCTTAGAATTTGATATGTGTTGAGATCTTTTTTTTTTTTTTTTTTTAAAATTAAGATGAAAATAAAGATTAAGAAAAAATTAAGATGAAGATAAATTATTTTATTAAAAAATTAAGATGAAAATAAAGATTAAGAAAAAAAATTAAGATGAAGATAAAGATTAAGAAAAAAATAAGATGAAGATAAAGATAAAAAAAAATTAAGATGCAGATAAAGATTAAGAAAAGATTAAGATGAAGATAAAGATAAAGATTAATCTCTTCTATTTATAAATACACTGAAAAAATTGAGATGAAGATAAAGATTAAGATGAAGATACTATTTATAAATACACGTTAAAACCAAAATATTGCAAATATTTTTTTTTGGTTAATGTTTGTTTTTGGGTGTGATGAATTAAGTTGAATGATGTGACTTTCGACCATTATCGTATATATATATATTAGTTCTGCCATTTGCATGTTTAGTTTTTATTTATTAAAAAAAAAATTAAGATGAAGATAAAGATTAAGAAAAAATTAAGATGAAGATAAATTATTTTATTAAAAAATTAAGATAAAAATTAAGATTAAGATAAAGATAAAAAAAATAAAATAAAGATGAAGATAAAGATTAAGAGAAAAATAAGATGAAAATAAAGATAAAAAAAATAAAAATTAAGATGCAGATAAAGATTAAGATGAAGATACTATTTATAAATACACATTAAAACCAAAATATTGCAAATATTTTGTTTTGGTTAATGTTTGTTTTTGGGTGTGATGAATTAAGTTGAATGATGTGACTTTCGACCATTCGAACAGGTCGGAAATTGATGAGGTTAGTTATGTTTTATTGCTTTTTGAAATGTTAGTTATATTTATTGGTTATTGAATTATGCATTTTAGTTTGAATTATGCATTTTCGTTACAGGAGCATAGCAAACAAGTCTTGAATGAGTTCATGACTATACCTAACAAACCTTATTAAATGAAAAGGTAATACACAAGCCTACATACATGCATACTATCAAAATGTATTGAGTAACTTTTAGATCTAATGGATCATGTTGAAAATATAAGGATTGAAGAAATTGTTAAAATAGTCTGTGAGTTTGCAAAACACAGTGAAGAAGTTGTAAACAAAAAAAAAATTCAATTACGAAAGATAATCATAAAGTATAAAGTGATAAAAAAAAATTTTACTTTTTATTTGTAATTTAAAATTTAAATAAATAAAAATCTCGTGCAATTCAATTCACGGGATACATGCTCGTTCTACTCAAAAGGTTCAACAACTTTGAAAACTACAGAATAAAATATACAGCACTAGTAGGCTGCGGCAAATCTATAAACACCTATAAAAATACACCTAGATAGCATAAACATAAATTTTCAGATAAGCCATCTTCTGTGCTGATACACACTCTTCAATTTTCATAACAAATGGCAGAAACAACCATAAATCCTGGGACGAAGAGGTAATTTTATCTTCAACTATAATCTTTTCAATTCACATATAGAACTGAGTTTCTATAAAGGTTTTTTTTTTTTTTTTAATAATAATTTATTATTGTAATTTTACCCTAGGATTGCAATTGTAACCGGAGCGAATAAAGGGATCGGATTTGAGATATGTAAACAGTTGGCTTCAAATGGGGTCAGGGTGGTATTAACTGCTAGAGATGTGAGGAGGGGCAATGAAGCCGTTGAAAAACTCAAGGCTGCTGGATGCTCTGATGTGTTTTTTCATCAACTAGATGTGATGGACCCAACTAGCATCCCTGCTTTGGTGGATTTCATCAAAACCCAATTTGGAAAGCTTGACATATTGGTGATGCAACTTATACATCTTAATTTTGGAGGGATTCTAAGTGTTGTTTTGAGAGTAGAGATCGTTGATATGCTTCTTTATTATGTTACAAGGAATCTCTAGAATTTCTAATATAATCATAAGTTTTGAATTTAAAAAAGAAACTATGGTTGATTTCTTTATATAAAAATAGATAATCTTGACTTGGTAGATGAATATAAATAAAACTTCATATGTTAAGATTTTAGTGTTGACATGTTCCATGACAACGATTGTAATCAAATATCATGATTTGGGTGTATTTCACTCCAGGTAAAAGTCTATTACAAAAGTCACTTGTTAATAGAAATCTTGGTTTTTTTTTTTTTTCCCCCCACTTTTGGTGGCTCTGATATTTACATTATTTCAAAATTGCAGGTAAACAATGCAGGGATTAGTGGAAACATAGTCAGTGAAGAGGAGCGAAGGAAACTTAGTGTTGATCAAGTAAGTCGCTCAATGTTATGTAGAGCCAGTCTAACTCTTTTTATTTTTTTGGCTAAATAATAGAGCCCGTCTAACTCGCGTTAGGTATGTTTGGGACAGAGGGGGAGGGAGAGAAGAGGAGTGGAGAGTAGAGGGATGGTAAAGAAAATAAAGAACATAGTTGAATTGGAATGCTCTGTTAATGTTTTTATTATCTGTAATACCTTATACCTTATATAGAGATCTACAGATAATGGGATATAGATATGCATATAATGGGATACAGATGGAATAGATATGTGAGAATAAAAAATCTGTTGTGGAGTTTGTGGTGGAGGGATAATCTGCTGCTTGTAGTGGAGTCTGTTGTGGAGGGATAACACCAGTATTGTTACTGGTATTGTTATGTGTCTTATTAGATGGTTCATTAAATGTACTCATTTTTAGTATATTCCGGCTATCTCTTTTTCCCCTCTCCATTCATCTCATCCATCCAAACATATGGTAAAGGCTCAAAGAGTCTTAGAAGGGGCTTAAAACTCTTTAGTAAAATTTAAAACTTTCTCTCTCTCTCTCTCTCTCTCTCTCTCTCTCACACACACACACACACACACACAAAAAAAACCTTTCTTGGCCCCAAATTGAGGCCATATCTTTTTTTTTTTTTTTGAGAAATCAGATCTTTATTGATAACACCCAATGAACAAAGGAAAACACAATACAGGTATCACTAAATAGGTGAACAAAAACACAACTAACCTATCTAGGCTAGACAAAAAGGACACAAGCTAGGCTGTACAAAGGAGAATATGCCAATTGTTACAGAGAGTGTTATGAAGGATAGAAGCAGGTGCTTTGATAGCTTCCATTTTAGCCTTAACATCTCTTAATTGCCATCTCTTCTAATTGCCTTAATAATTTGCTCCTCAGATTTCACCTCACCAGCATGTAATCTAGCATTTCTTTGAAGCCAAAGATGATACACTGTAGCCCACCATGCAATTTTGCAAAGAGTAACTCTAAAGCTTCTGCCTTTAAGGTTCTTTATACCCCACTCAAGTAGCAGATCCCAATCCTCTGGAGCTGAAGAGACTAGACACAAAGCCATAATGTATTTCTAGATTCTATTCGGAAAAGAGCACTTGAATAATAGATGGTTTCTATCTTCCATGTACTGTCTGCAGAATTGACATATAGGATCAACATTAATACCCCAAAGCAACAATCTATCCTTAGTAGATAGTCTATCTTTAATAGCCAACCATCCAATAAAACAGTGTTTAGGAATAGCTTCACGAAACCAAACCAGCTTCCACCAAGGGACTTCTATCTGCTTACTCCTGAGATGCTGCCATGTTGCTGCACAATTAAAAATTCCTGTTGTAGTAAGAGCCCAAACAACTTTGTCACTTTCCTTGATCTGAATAAGGCTTAATTTTCTCTGAATGTCTACCATATCTTCTGATCTTGTAGGACACCAACACCATTCCTTGTTGTGAATGACACTACTAACTTTAGCATGCAAGTTACTTGCAGCATCATAAACAACTCTATGCCCATAGGTTTGGTACAACACCCCATTAGGATGCCATCTATCATGCCACAAGAAAATAGTACTACCATCCCCTACCTCATGAGTCAACAAATCTCTGGCTTCAAGTCTTAGTTTCAGAAGTTTCCTCCTGCCCCATGAACAAGATTGAGGAATTCTGACAGCCAAGAAACTCTTTCCTTTAAGCAGCACATCATGCACCCATGCAACCCAAAGAGAGCCAGCTTGAGTAAAGAGGTGCCAAATATGTTTCAGCACTGCAGCTTTATTCCACTCTTCTATTCTTTTTAAACCCAAACCTCCTTCTTGTTTAGGCAAACAGACCTTGCTTCCAAGAAACTTTGGATCCTCCTCTGCCCTCAGCATGACCATTCCACAAAAAATGATTGAATTGTTTTTCAACAGCTGTAATTACCTTTTTTGGAAGCATAAAGATACTTAGACCAAAACATTCGGACACTATTCAAGACAGAACTTATAAGTTGGAGCCTACCAACAAAAGAAAGATGTCTTGCTGTCTAGGAGTTAATTCTGGCAGTAATCTTCTCTATCAAAGGAATACAATTTGAATAACTGAGTCTCCCAGCAATGAGGGGCGTGCCCAAGTACCTAACTGGAAGCTTCCCAACTCTAAACTGAAGAATAGAGAGAATCTGATCTTGCAAAACAGTAGGGACTGCTGCACAGAAAACCTCACTTTTAGAATGGTTCATTGAGAGCCCGGATAACTCCTTAAACTCATCCAAAGTATCTTTAACTAACTGAACAGAATGAAGATCAGCAGCCACAAAAATCATTAGATCATCTGCATATCTTCTTCCTCTTTCTAGAAAAGAAAATTCACAAAATACAGGGAAAATAGTAATTAAACAACTGTTTCAAACAAGCGTGTAACATCATTTAATAATCATTGCATATTATGATGATACAGATTATAGGTCCAAATGCCAGACCTTTGAAGGAAGTCTTCAAGCAAACTTATCAAACTTCTACGGATTGTCTGAGAACAAACTACTATGGGACCAAGCAAGTGAGCAAAGCACTTATTCCGTTTCTTCTATTATCCAATTCAGGAAGAATAGTAAATGTCTCCTCCAACTTGGGACAATTAAAGGTACAAAATGGAAAGCTCATGTTATTAAACCATTTGGTCATGATCATTTCTTATAAAAGATAATATAGGGCCTGCACTAAGCATTATTTGCTAGGAAATTGCTTGGAGAAGATATTAATTAGAAATTAAAATTTTAATTGTGTTTATATTTCAGTATATTTCAAATGAGAATGCAAAGAAGGAACTAGGAGATGTTGATGGCCTCACAGAAGAGAAAGTGGACAAGGTGGTGGAGGGATTCCTAGAAGATGTCAAGGAGAATTTGATTGAAACCAAAGGTTGGCCTGTTAATATTTCTGCTTACATAGTCTCTAAGGCAGCTCTTAATGCCTACACAAGGATTCTTGCAAGGAAGTACCCCAAAATAGCAGTCAACGCAGTTAATCCTGGGTATACTAGCACAGACATGAACCACAATACTGGAGTTTTGACTGTCCAAGAAGGTGCAAAAAGTTCTGTGATGGTGGCTTTGATGCCTGAAGGTGGGCCTTCTGGCCTCTTTTTTGATCAGATGGAAGTATCAACCAGCTTTTGAATAAGAAATGAGGCTATACCCTGTGTACTTAAGCATAAGGGAGAAATAAAGAGAGAATAAAAATGTGGTAGGTATTCATCTTATGCGACATGTTGTGGAAGCTTTCTTCAAATCTTGTAGTTGGTCTATTTTCAGCTTGCTTTGATCAATAAAAGCTCTAGAAATTTTATTTCTATGTTATATTTAAAAAAAAAAAAAAAAAAAAAAACTGATTTATAGCTCCTTCAACTCTGGTTATTATAGTAAAATTGAACTTTTAGATGCTATCGATTAAGAATTAACTTTGGTTGTTAAGAGTGTTGTGACTCAATGATATTGGTCGGTTAAGATTAATTTGAATTCCTTATTCTCCCATTTGTAAGAAGAAAAAAAAAGATAAAGAAAATACGGACTTTAGTTATCAACAATCAATGCTAAAAGCCTTCTTATTTTTAAAGGTTTGGCTTCCGTACAAGCTATATCAATGGATACCAAACACTTTTCATTTTTATTTTTTGAAAATGAAAACACTCTTTTGTTAAGTAGAAGAATTAGCCAAAAGAGTAGGCGACTCAGCAATCTTTGAAGTTTGAACC